>PVIR01000929.1:0-41740 GCA_004026965.1 Petromus typicus | reverse complement strand
CTGAGCTCAGGGCCAGCCTGAACCACGAAGCGAGACCCTGTCTCCAAAAACCAAAAAAATAAAAAAAATTAAAAAAAAATGCCTAAGCATAAAGAAAAGCTGCTCATATAATACTGCTGTTATTATATACTTATGTCAGAAATGCATATCAACACTTAACGGCGACAACCTTTCAAAGAACAAATGATGATTTAAAAGCAAAGCATACTGCTTCTGATACATTCTCACAGCCCTGGTGACCAAAACTCTAATCCTATAAACATGGTGAAAAAAACTGTGCAAACTTACTTGAGAGAGTGTCTCAAAGCACAGCTACACACCTCAGTTATCCAGTTGCACTGATGTACTCTGTTTACCATAAAAGAAACTCACTTGCTTTCCTTTGCTAACTTCGCCTCAGACTAGTTTTGCTGTGCTGAGTCAGCAAACCAAAAAATAAGCACCAAAAATTTATTCAACCATTCAAATTTCTACTTTAAGTTTTTCCTAGCCCCATAGATGAGAAGAGCCTTACCTTAGCTGACATGGAGTCTAAAACTACTACTCATAGTCAAAGAAGTGTTTAGGCAAGCTAGAGATAAATAGTTCTTCACAGTTTAGGAAAATTGCTAAATGATAGAAGGGATATTAAAGGATGCAGGAATACCTAGATTAGAAATGTCCAAGGGAATAAGCAACTAGTATTTGGTTGTTTTCACACATCAAAAATGATAATGCAAGAAATACTAGACTTGCTTTGTGTAGCTCCAAGATTAGAAAGTCACTAAAAAGAAGACCTTCCTGTTAGTCATGTTCAAAGACGAGGTGTCACACATTGCCATCTCCTGGGCCACTTCATGAAGCTGCTGAACAGGACATGTTAGTACCTGCTAGGTGACTCAGTGATGGACATGTAGTTTCTCAGCTTTTACAGTGTGAAATTCTGAAACTCAACCAACCTCTCATTCTCAATGGCTGTCCCTCCAGGTCTGGATTTAGGCACACTGGCACATTACATTGGCGTTTCCCAGGCTGTATCTGTTCTGTGGATAAACAGAGCATTTCAGTCTTGAATGTGGTCATTTTGGTATAATTCACAAGTGCAATGAATATAATCAAAACTCTCTTGGGGCAATGTTTTTGTCACTGTTACTATTAATACCTAAATGACACATCCTGGATTTTAGGGTAGGATATTCTGGTGTTTTTTTCAACCTTGGCATTCACTTAAGTGAAATGCATCTGAAACCAGGAGAGTACCCAGAATTATCAAAAAAAAAGTCCAGATCTCAGTCCACCTCAAAAAAGTGAAAATCCTGTATTTCCTAGAATAAAATGAAAGGCTGATCTCATGGCCATGAATGAAGTGTTTTGTGCAAATCAGTAAGTACAAAGTGATAATTTCAGGTAACTATCAGAAAGTTGATACAGAAAACATGTGGACCTGGTAGGAGGAAATGACATCATTTAATATAGCGATGGAAAACAGGAATAAAGGGCCAGAAGCAGAAATGGAGGAGTAGGACATCAGGAACATTCACATGAAACAACAGGCAAATAAGCAAGTCAACTAGATCCAATGATGGAGCAGAGACAGGTGCTATGAGTGAGCTTGTGCATGCTGAGGTGAATTGTCATGATCTGCATTTTAGGCTGCTTTTCTCAGTGTGTCTACATGGCCAGATT
Source organism: Petromus typicus (assembly GCA_004026965.1). Taxonomy (NCBI): domain Eukaryota; kingdom Metazoa; phylum Chordata; class Mammalia; order Rodentia; family Petromuridae; genus Petromus; species Petromus typicus. Next base: position 40,075 of record PVIR01000929.1, on the reverse strand, counting down.
TCTTCTTATGGGAACCAGAATGTCACTGAGTCAATATGTGTATTTTAAGGAGACAGCACCTAACATCATATTACATATTCATGGACTCTTCCACTGGGGTCAGACAATGGAAATATTTTTTACAACACTAGTTCAAAAACAAGAACATTGAGATGAAGCTCTATTAGAATCTAGAGATTAGAGAACTAACTTTGAAGATGGAAACAAGCCCAAGAAAACTCAGATGAAAAATTCAGACAGCATGTAAATGGGAAATATTAAATGAGAAACCAGGGTGACGTGAACAAAGGTTGAATGAAGTCTGGTTAAAAAGTGAAAAATTCAGTTAAATGGGTTATTTGGTGTTACGTAGGTTGTTATAAATTAATATTCAGATTGGAAATTACAATCAGTTTACTGATCTTTTTGTAAGTATTCAGTGTATCAAACTAGGCAGTAATTACAGTAGGAACTAAAATAGCTTAGCCTGAGCTACTTGATACAAGCAACAATGATGTGGTAAAATAATCCTCAAAGGCCCCATGTTGACCTGGGTATTTAATGCCAGAAACATGGCCAAACCAATACCACCATCCTCAGCTCCCACTAGTAAAAAGAGAAACATAGTCCTCTCTGGTAAGGATGGAAAGACTTCACCCAAATCAAATACGCTCTTCATGTTATCTCTCCATTGTCTTTTTCCTCTTCTCTATTGCCTGTTGGCTTTTGGCTACTTCTGTTTACTCCCACATATCACTAAATAAAATGCTAAACTTATAATTTGGCAACCTTATAAAGCCTAGGAGAATTGAAACTATTACATGTGGTATGTGGGCTTCATTTATCTAAATGAGTTCATTGTTAAAGAATAATGATGACAAATAAGATGAAATATATGAATATATATATATATATATATGAATAGCATGATATCAAAAAATAGAACATCATGATTTGGTTTTGTGTACATTGTAATTCCAAGCCATAAAGAAGCACACTGAACTAATTTCATAAAACCATAACCAGGAAGTATTAATAACTATGGTATTAAAAGTCCACATTTGCCCTAAGCATATTACAATAATAAACCCATACATTTTCATAGTATATGTGTGCTTCAGAGGATATATATATGTATATAAATATATATATATATATATATATATATATATCCTTGTTAACTCAAATGACCCATTTAATTTTTTGAAAAAAAGGAAGACCAGACACTTAAAAGAGGATTGTGAATAGTATTACTGGCTTGAAAAGGTAGTACATATGCAGAATGTGGTAACAAAATTTAGAAAATGCAGCGATCATGTTTAAAATGGGCATGTTATGGCAGTCAATTCTTACTTTAAAACTGAGGTTAGATGCAGTTCCATCTTATGAGCATGAGGGTGTGCGGCTGCAACCTGGTGACCCTGCTGGCTAAAACACAGAACTCATATTCCCAGACCTACTGGCAGATCATAATTTCACTAAGCTGACATCTTTTAGTACTATTATTATTACTATCCGTACTCCCTTATTTTTGGTACTTTAAATTTACAAAAGAGAATATTGGTAATCTGATGTGTGTTCTTTTTGAAATCATAGTTCCATTCCCTCCTCCCCAGACCAATAATCTAAGATCTGGAATCTAGTTCTTAGAGGAAAAAAAGTTGCACCATTCTAGATGGAAGAATAGCTTGCTCTGAAACATTTGGAAAGTTTAAGTAGACTTATTACTTACTTTAATTTTTAAAAGTATTTGAACCAAGGAGTGTAAGAGAACATTTATTCCTTAACAAGGGAGCAGACTGGACATAGAGAAAGTGGCATTAGCTAATCTGAAAGTAAAACAAGAAGAAAAAGCTTGACCCACCAGTGTCCCAGTTGCTGATGTTATGGGGGGCGCTAGACTGATGTTCCAGCTGTCGCTTCATTAACTGGCTCATTGTCAGAACTCCCAGGGATCCCCTTTTCATCTGCCTATACTGAGCTATATGAAGGAAATTAGGAGATGATTACTAGGGGAAATAAATTTCTACAGCATATAAAGGCTCTACACATCCATATGAATTTAAATTAAAATTTTATTAGCTAGTCAAAATGTTTGGTAAATATATGCTTCTATCGAAGTGAAAAACTTAGGTCTCTGCTGCTGTGAATGTTTTTCTTTACTCAGTAAAGAAAAGATACTACTAGTGCCCTTTAGAAGAGATCTACAGCCTGTAGTTACCCCCAGTTAGAACAGAATAAAGTACAATTACTCTCATTTACTTTATTTGCATACCTGCTACATTCCATAAAGGATTTAAGATCGATAATATGATTTTGAATTTATAGGTTAACTTTCTTTAGTGGGACTTATGCACACATAGTTTCAGTCTTCATTATATCCTCATGAGGTCCCTGAGTTTGAGCATGTGTGTGTTGTGTGTGTGTGTGTGTGTATGTATCGTCTGGAGAAGTATGACACATATCAACTCCCGTTTTTACAGACACAAATTAAAGCAAATGAAATGTTACTTAGAAGCAATCAGCAACTGAAGTGGCTCTAAAATCAAACATATCATCTCCAAATTTAACACTGTTTCCAAACTCTAGGGTGGGGTTTGTCTACTGATTTTAAAAATATGAGTCAAGCAACATTCCACAAAAATATTCTAGTACACATTTTATATTTTTAAAAAACAATAGAAAAACTGGTACTCTGAAGCTAAGCTCTGAGAAATACCACATCAGTGAATTATAAACCTTTTAAACCAGAAAGAAACAAAAAGCTCTATGCCAATACACGTTGGTTAGTTAGAAAATTGCCTACTCCTTTGCCCGTTTCCCTGTGAGCAGTCTCACTCGTCCTTAACCAATCAGTCCTGTGCAAGAAACATAGCATTGACAGTTGGAGTTTTCTACATCCTCCAGACATCTGGGTATTTGACAACTTGTGATTTTTTTATTCTCTTGTATGTATAGTTTTAGAATCCAAGCTATGAAGTACATGTCCTAGAAAAGGATGGTACAAACCCGGATGAGTGTATGGCCCCCAGAAAACCTTAAATGTTATACATAGGTTTCACAACCATGGTATCAAGACACCAACTTGGTGTGAAGTGAAATCCATTATAACATTATTTCTAATGTAATCAGCATGCTCTTTGGTTTATGGTGGTCACAGTATGGTTAGCTACAAAATAATCAACATACTGAGCAAGAAAAGAGTGTGATGGGAAGTCTTATGTCTTAGAGTTCATATTACCTGAACAGAGAATTAACTAATGAACCTAACATTAAACATGTCTAATTTGGGTTGTCTTTTGGTCAAACTTAATTTTGTAACTCACTTGAAAATTACAACTTTAAAATTCAAAAACAGAAACTTTTAAAGATTTAACAAAGTAAAAATTAGTAGCTTCTACAGACTCAGATAAAGGTTTAAAAACAATAATAAGAATAATTTCTCCAATTCCCAGTTTCATTCTGGGTTCTTATTTTCATTTGCTTGTTCTTTGATTTTGTTTTTTGCAGTGCCAGGGATAAAAACCAGGGCCTTGCTCATGCTAGATAAGCACGCTATCACTAAGCTACATCTCCAATCTCTTTCACTGTTTTTAAAGACAACAGAATTTCTAAGAGTAAAAATTCTTAATATTTAGCTCAGGCTTTAAGGCACCTGGCATTATGCTACCATGAAGCAGAAAGTCCATGTTTTTAATGGCATGAAGGGGAAAAGTGGAGATCTAATTATCCACTAATAAACTAAATCCAAAAAGGCTATATTCAGTCATGACTTTAGGCTCACAATAAGCTTGATAGATGTATTTTATGATACATTTATCCAAGTATCTGAACTTATATCTACTTGAAAATCTAACTTGAATTCATTTTTTACTTTTAGATGACTTTAGAGGAAGAAAATATTTTTTCATAGTTTTAATATTGTACATGGACTTAAAACATTTTATCATGCTATAAAACAAATTTTTTTGTTATAAATTTTTTTGTTATAAAACAAATTTTTTTGTTATAAAACAAGAAGGATTAACTTTAAAACTAGTCTTTGCTACCAAAAGGCAAAGAAGTGGTACTTGGAAATTATTTCTTAGAAATTCTATAATCTCTATCACAACCAATTTTTATTTATTCCTGGACAATGTGGTAGATAGGAAAGGAACTGGGGTTAAAAAGTTTTAAGAGACTTAGCATCAACTCCTGTCTTTATCACTTAGTAATTACATGATGTTAGGCAAGTCATTTTAACCTCTCAGAACTTCAGTTTCCCACTCTATAAAGTGGAGTCACCAATCTTCCATATAGTGCTGACCTTACGGATTGGATCAGATGATAATGGACGTGAGCCATTCAGCACAGTGCCTGCAGTTGTCAATTAAATGGTAGCTATTATTACCTTTATGACTGTGAACTTAAGAACAAGAGGCATCTTATTCATCTACCTATTTTTTTCAATGCCAAACACAATGCCCAGCACACAGAAGACCACAATTTCTGAATGAATGAATGATTGCACAGATGAATGGATAATGAAGATGATGATGATGTTCCCTACTACCAGTCCAGCATTTACATTAAGATCTTTATTTGATTTGGGAGGATTATTCTGATTTCAAAAGATGGTCAAATGAAAATTAACTAGCAACTCAGCTAGCATCTACATGGAACACAAAATTTGTCAGCACGTGTGACAGAGGTTTGCACAAATGCACCTTTATAGTGCTCTGCTTCCTGTTAAAAATTTCCCATTCTAAAGTCCTATTGACTCCGCTAACAGAGGTGGCCCTGTAACGGAACCTCAATGAAATTCAAGCTTCTTGCAGACAAAGAGTAGGACCCATAATGAAAAGCAGTTTCAAAAGGACAGCTTCCTATATGGAAACTACAAAGTGTCCTATTGCTTTAATATTCCAATCCAAAAATGCTAGATTCATTCATGACTATAAGATCATGATATATGATACATTTACTATATGATAGCCTAGATAAAATGTTGTGGATTTTAGAAGTGACTGAAATTTAATCAATATGTTTCACGTGCAATCCTGCCACAGCCAGTGCTTTGCACATGTTGTATAACCAGAACCACTTAGGTTACAATAGAGAGGTTTTATTTTATTGAATGATGAAATTCAGTGATTATTCTTTAATGAATTAATATTCTTGGCTATTCAGTAACCACATGAGTAATCAGATACTTAATATCTGGACAAAAATGGGCCATGTTACACCTCAAAGTCTCAGAGAGCATATAATATAGTGTTACTATGGAACTAACACAATATTTTAAAAAGGAAAAAAATAAGATTGTAAAATTGAAAACAATGCAGCAGACTGTGTCCCAAATCAATGGACAAGTGAAACAATCACCAGAGGATCTCTTACTTGATATTGAGGAATGACTACTTGTTTCTGGCACACCTGCTTCTAATGTAGGGGCAGATGAAGATTCTCGTGGCATTTCCAAAGTTGAAAGTCCTTTAGTAGAGGGATCTACAAATGGAAACATTATTTAGAACTCAGAACACTTAAGAAAAGCAAGTTCGAGAGGATTTTCCACCTTTTCCCCTTTTTACACTATACCCACTTGAATCTTTATGCACTTTCTGGCCTTATAATTTATGGAATAATACATGCAATGATTTCAAAGTTCCATAGAGAGCTTATTCTGCATTATATTCTGCATCTATGGATAGGTCTCTTAGGAGACTGATAGCACAATTACAAAGCTAAAGCTGAGAATGCTCACAATGCATGTTCTTGACTGGTTGGTTAGCCTTTCCAAACTCAATTTTTCATCTAATATCTAATATCTAAAGATGTTTAAATATTTCATTTCTCCTATCTCCCTCTTTGTCTGGAAGTTTCCTATTCATCATTCATGTCTGAATTCATATAGAAAATTCTATTTCCAAAGAGCCTTCCAGGACCCCATTTTCCTCCAAAAATCTAAACAAACATTGAGTGAGGTGACCCTCTTATATAATTACAGGCACCTTGTATGTAACCTTTTCAAACTAATCACACTACACTATAACTGTTTACACATCTATAAATTTTGCTAAACCAGAAGTAGTTTAAAAACAAACACTGTTGTAATGTCAAATATTCAGATTTTATATTTGATTAGTCAAACAAGAAACAAACTATACCATTTCCTTCTCCTACGTGGTACTGGATTATGGTGAAATCTTTCCTGCATACAATATTTACCTATTAATAATAGGAAACAAGCTGGCTCACATTATTCTAGGTAACTATAGAATGGTTTTATAATTTTCTGAAAATGTTTTTTTTGCACCAAACTTAAAGTTCTTTATATATCTCCCTCTTTGTTCAGCACCACTAGGCAATGAGTATACTGAGCAAATTGCTGATTAACACAGCTCTGTCAATGAGGGATACTGACCCTAAACAGCTTCAAGTTCTTAAGATTAAAAACATTTTGTTTTATCTTTTTCATAGTGCCAGTTGTTTTTTCTTGCCACAGAGCAATCTACCATACATTCTTATATGCATACAAATCAAATATTCTATTCTGTGACTGATTCAAGTTGCTAAATTGTCAGAGAGTAACATAAAAGTAACATAGATACTAGATGAAAGTTTTAAAGAAAATTTTTGAGTGTTGATTTTTGGAACATTTATTTTTTATTCTCAGAGATCTTTCTCAATAACTATGGCTACCATATTAATAACTTCTTGAAAATAAAAAATATAATTGTAAATTTTATCAAGCCTGTTTAATAAGAGCATAAATATGCTGCTGATGATTATTATATAACATTTTTCTAGCATTACATTACATTATATTACATTACATTACATTACAATAACTAGAACTGGCAGTTCTAGTTATTGACTGACAGTTGTCAGTAACTGACAGTTTTCTCAGCATATAAACAATGCATAAACTGCTAAGACTAGATAAGTTCACTAAGAAAGTGAATGTCTGTAGAGAAAAAGGATCAAGTAGAGAGACCCTAGGGAACTCTTTCATTAAGGAGAAAGAGAAACTAACAAAAGAGGTTAAGAAAGCACAATCACTGAATAACAGGAAAAGCAAGAGAGTACAGTGTCCTGCAGGCCGAGTGAAATGGAAGCAGTCAACTAAATCAAATATTGTACACATGTCAGAGGATAAAATCAAAGAACTGGCCACTGGATTTACCAACAGAGGTCCTTGGTGACCTTAAAAGGTGTAATTTTGCTGATGAAGCAGGAATGAAAATTTCACATGAAGGATTTTTAGAAAAAATTCAATGGGAGAAAAATGGACTGTGACAATACTTGGGAAAATTGCGATAAAGAAGTCAGAGAAAACAATCCAAAAATTCATCTGGAATCACAAGAGACCTAGAATAGCAAAAGCGATTCTAAGCAACATGGACATGGCAGGGGGATCACAGTTCCCAATCTGAAACTATATTACAAAGCCACTGTGGGAAAAAAAACCAGTATGGTACTGGTAAAATAACAGAATCAAGGATCAGTGGAATAGACTCAAAGATCCAGAAACAACTCCAGAGATACTAAGCCACCTGATCTTTGACAAAGGAGCCAAACACCCTCAGTGGAGGAAAGATAGCCTCTTTAACAAATGGTGTTGGAAAAATTGAGTTTCAACCTGCCAAAGATTAAAGCTAGACCTATGTTTTTCACCACTTACTAAAATAAACTCAACAGATCACAGATGTGTAAATATCATATATTTTCTTTGGTATGAGAATATGAAGTTGTAAATGATTTATAGTATGTATAGCTGATATTGCGAAGTAGAGAATATTTACGGGGATATGGCTCAGTGGTTCCAGCGCTTCTCTTCAAGCGCAAGGGCCTGGGTTCAATCCCGGGTAACTACATACAATACTGGGTGTGGGGACTCATGCCCAGCAGCAATCAGTACCACATACCACAGGGCCGGGTGTGGTGGCTCACACCTGTAATCCCAGCACTCGGGAGGCAGAGGCAGGAGGATTGCTGTGATGTGAGTTAGAGGCTGAGCTCAGGGCCAGTCTGAATTACAAAGCAAGACCCTGTCTCAAAAAAAAAAAAAAGAAAGAAAGAAAAGAAAACATTTAAAGGAAAGAGTATAAGGGTAAATAACAAGGGGAAAATGAATGTGGTAATAATAAAGACAAAAGAAAAAGATGTGTATATAGGGGGCGGGGGGATAGGGAAAAAATGAGAATCAAGTCATGTCATATTCTGTTACAAACTCTTTTTTTTGTTATAATCTCATTATTTTTCCCCCTTCACCCTATTTTACTTTGAGCATTTTCTATTTCACAATATATAACATACAATTCTAGGATTCATTTACATCTTTATTTTCTCATACCAGAGAAAAGATGCGATATGTACCTACCTGTGACCTATTTATTTCACTTATGAGGATATCCTCAAGGTATGTCCATTTAAGTATAAATGATTCAAATTTATCATTTTTTATGGCAGAGTAATACTCCATTCTGTAGAAGAACTACAGCGTTTTTATCCAGTCTCGAGTTGATGGACACTTGGGTTGTTTCCAAGATGTAGCTATCACAAACTGAGCTGCTATAAACATGCGTGCACATATGTCACTGTGATATGAGTCTTTTAATTCTTTTGTGTATATACCTAGCAGGGCAATGGCCAGGTCAAATGGGACCTCCAATCCTAGCTTTTTGAGGAATCTCCAAACTGATCTCCACAGGGGTTGTACGACTCTACAGTCCCACCAACAGTGGAGAAGGGTTCCTTCTTCTCCGCAGCCTCGCCAACATTTGCTGTTGGCTGAATTTGAAATGGCAGCCATTCTATGTGGAGTGAGATGAAATCTCAGTGTTATTTCATCTGCAGTTCTCAAATGACTAATGATGTTGAGCATTTCTTCATATGCTTCTTAGCTGCTCTTCTTTCTCTGAAAAATATCTGTTCATTCCAGAAGCCCATTTTTGAACTGGGTCTTTAAATTTGGGTGGGCTGATTTTTTTTGAGCTCTTTATATATTCCAGATAGTAACCCTTTATCTGAGGAATAGCTGGTAAAGATTTTTTCGCACATTTTTGGTTGCCTTTTTGCTCTGTTGGTGGTTTCCTTTGCTGTGCAGAAGCTTTTAGAGTGTCTGTTTTAATATTTAGGTCTCTTATCCACTTTGATTTTAGCTTGGTGCATGGTGAAAGAGTTAGATCTAGTTTTAGTCTTTGGCAAGTTAAAGCCCAGTTTTTCCAGCACCATTTACAAACTCTTAATATTAAATGGAAATATCATGTATATTCATAATGTACCAATAAAGAGAATTTTAAAAAAATAAAAAATAAAGAAAATAAACTAAACTCAAAGTAGACTGGAGACCTAAATAATAAAATAGAACCACTAAACCTGCTGCAAAATAGGTTAGGTAGAACTCTTGGAGACATTGGCTTAGGGAAAGACTTAATGAACAAAACCTCAGCAGCATGGGAGCAGAAGGAATCAACAACTGGGATCTTATCCTATTAAAAAGCTTCTGCCCAGCAAGAGAAGCCAGAAGCAGAGCGAAAAGACAGCCAACAATGTGGGGAAAAATTTTTGCCATCTATTTTTTAGACAAGTGGCTACTATCTAGAATATATAATGAGTTTTAAAAATATCAATCCCCCCCAAATTTAAATACCAATTCAAAAATGGCCATCTGAAATGAACACTTTTCAGAGAAAGAAGTAAAAGAAGCTAAGAAACACATGAAGAAATGTTCAACATCGCTGGTCATTGGAGAGATATAGCTGAAAACAACACTGAGACTATATCTCACTCCATAAAGAATGGCTGCTACCATGAAGTCAACCAGCAACAGTGCTGACGAGGCTACGGAGAAAAAGGAACTCTTCTCCACTTTTGGTAGAATGCAGACTGGTGGAGATCAGTGTGGAGATTTCTCACAAAACTAGGATTAAAAGTCCCATTTCACTGTGCTATTTTCTTGCTAGGTATATGCACGAAATAATTAAAAGATTCATATCACAGCGATGTATGTGCACCCATGTTTATAGCAGCTCAGTTTGTGATAGTTAAATCTTGGAAACAACTCAAATGCCCATCAACTGGAGACTGGATAAAGATTTTTTTAAATAAAAGAGTATTATTCTGCCATAAAGGATAATAAATTTGAGTCTTTTATACTCAACTGGACATACCTTGAGGACATAGTCATTAAATAAAATAAGACACAGATGTGTAAATACCGTACCATTTCTCTGGTATGAGAAACTGAAGATGCAAATAAGTTCTAAAATGTCTGACAGGTATTGTGAAATAGCAAGAAAATAATCAAAAGGAAAAGTGGGGGATGGGGTAAGTAAAGAAGGGAAAGAAAACATTTTATGGCAAAAAAGAAACAAAACTTATGTATACAGTGGGTTTGGCTTTGGAGGCAGGAGAATGGGAAAAACTGAGAATTGAGTCTTGTCAGGTATTGGTGCAAATTCTCAATGTTGACTGTGATCATAATGTATATATAAAATGTACGAACAAAATTAATTTTTAAAAAAGAAAGAAGGGCGGGCTAGGAGTTTAGTTCAGTGGTAGAGTGTTTATCTCGCAAGCACGAAGCCCTGGGTTTGGTTCTCAGCTTCAAAAAGAGAAGAGAAGAGAAGAGAGAGGAGGGGAGGGGAGGGGAGGGGAGGGGAGGGGAAGGGAGGGGGGAGAGGACGGGAAGGGGAGGGGTCGAAAGGGGAGGGGCGGAGAGAGGAGAGAAAAAGAAAAAAGGAAAGAGTGGAGAATTTGCACAGCTTATATCTCTAATACAAAAAAAAAAAAAAAAATACCGACAAAACAGGATCCTAGACAGGAATACACCCACCCAAAAAACTGGGTTGGGGACCTGAGGACAAAGAACCCCAGCGGCTCCGCAATTCTATACTGGCGGCACGGTGGACACCTAAAGTGACGCAATCTTCTCGCGCAGTAGGGCGGGGCCTTCATAAGATACTCAACCCAGCGGAAACCTGGAGAGCAGGAGCGTTTGTATGAAGAAGCAGCGGCCTTCGGTGTTTAGGCTACAGATCTCTGCAGATTATCTTGTAAGGAGGAAAAGAAAGTCAAAAGAAGCCAGAAAGCTCCCCCCGATGGCTGGGAGTTGACTGAACCAACAATGGATGAATTGGATCAAAAGATGAGAGAAACTCAAACAGAACCTCATGAAGGAAAGTGGAAGCTCCTTCCGAAGGTGGGCCACCTTCGGAATCCGCCACCAGAAAACTCGCTTTATCTTTGACCTCTTTTACAGGCGGAAAGCCATAAAGCAGAGAACTTTATGAATACTGCATTAAAGAAGGCCATGCATAAAAAAACCCGATCGCAAAGTTGAAAAAGCAGGGGTATGAAATTTGTGCTAAGATGCATTCAGACTCGGAACACCAATTTTGGGGCGAACTACATTTGCCAGGATGCCAAAAGCAAGCTGGAAGTGGGTTGCATCATAGAGTGTACGCAGTGTGGCTGCTCTGGCTGAAGCCATCTGGCCGTGAGCCCTTTGCATCCTGGACTTTGGACCTGGCAGATTCTTACTGTACCACCCTCTTCCTGGGAGCAGCTCTTCTTGGAGCAGTGCCCTCGGCCCAAATTGGACCGTGGTCTCTTTTGGTGAAGACTTAGTGTTCACCAGCTGGGATTTGTAACAATAAAACCTTCAAACCTAAAAAAAAAAAAAGGCTGGGTATCAAAGTGCAGATGCTGGAAGGAAGTAGGCTGAAGGCCGTGGAAATTTCTTATAATGACATCAAGTAGGAAAAGTTACTGAAAATTTGGGGAGAAAAGTAGCTATGAAAGTTAATTTGAGAGACTGGAAATTCAGGTCAAGAATATGGTATGATTACCAGGTGGCTTTAAGGGCCTGGTGAGGGTTAAGGTCATTAAATTCAAATGAATATTCTACACTGTGCGTGTGTGTGTGTGTGTGTGTGGTCACGTACATCTGACAGGTGAGGTACTGATCAATACAGACTTTGATTTAACAAGAGCTGTGTTTAGTCACACATCTGAAAAAGCAAAAGTGAAAGGCAAAGAGATTCTACTAATAAGATGAATTTAAGGTGAGTGAGGAGAAAGGACATGCAATAGAAGAAAGATGAAGATAGTAGGATAACTAAGGAAAGAGACTGGTAATCAGAGCAGGAGATGAAATCAAGTCTATCAAAAGTCTGGGTATTTGTCACAAGGTCTGTATTATGATCATGGCAATAAATGGCTAAGGTGGAGGACCAAAGGGAAAAAAAAGACGAGTTCAAGGAACTGAGAAGCAAAGCCAGAGTGTCAAAAGTCAGTAATGTCAAAATCAGCAAGTATTAAGGCAGGAACAATTTAGAAAAGAGTAAGAAGAGCCAGAGATCATACCTGCCAGCAAATAGGAGCCGGTTTAGTAATGGTGTAACAATGAGACTGAGTGGTATGGTGAGGTGATCGGAGAATCAAAACTGGGGATTTTAGAGACAAACAGGGAATGGTCTGAATGGTGCAGTGGTGGTCAAGGAAGATGCCTGACCTCTGGTCCAGGCTAATCAGGTAGGGCTGTTAGGAAAGTAGTATCCTTAGGGCGAGTTGGGTTTCCATTAGACCAATAAGGCAACGAAATCATCACAGGAGGAAGCATATAAGGGATTTTGTTCGTGAAGGATCGTACATTTCTGAGGATACAGGAAGGGTGTGTGTTTATGGTATTAGAAATGAACTCAGGGTTTTGCACGAGCTGCTTCCCCAGTCTTTTTTTTTTCCCTCTTCTCCTTCCTCCTCCTCTTCCTCTTTTTTTGAGACAGGATCTCACTAAGTTGCTAGGCTGGGCTTGAACTTGCTTATGAACTGGGGTGATTGGTAGAAAACTTGAGAACAGAAAGTGTGCAGGGCGTTATGTAAACCTTAGAGGGAAGTAAGTGCCCTAGCATCCTGGGACGTGTAACAACAACAAAAAAACAAACAAACAAAAAAAAAAAAACACCACAAAGAAAGTGCACAGTAAACTTGGTCCTGGGGTCCAGGCAATTAGCAGTGAATAATGAATGAGTCCTGGACAGTTAGGAGGAGTAGGTGTCTGGGGCTCTCTCCTGCTGAGAGAAGCAAGAAATCTGAGTCATACTCCAAGTCCAGGGGCCTCCTCCCAGTACCCAGCAGGGAAGGGCAAGATCTGCTTGTCTGTGGGAGGTAGGGCACTACAGAGATATAAAAGTAATATAATCGAATAATAATATAAAAATTATAAAAACATTATCCTAAAATGGAGAGAGGTGGGAGGGAGAAAAAGGTAAAGAATTTTTAAAAAATTGAAATATGTTATATACATGTGTAACTCCAAATAAGGAATGTAAACATGTACTACAAACACATACAAAAATAAAAAGGGGGTCGAAAGGTGTAGGGAGGGCAGAAAAAGGGGATAAAAATTCCCTAAGCCTCAGGATTTGTTATGTACCTGTACCAACAATACCCAAGAAATGTAAACATTATGTACTATACATATGTACTAATAAACTAAAAAAGCACATTATCATAATTTCCAGATACTTTTCTCTTGTTATGGCATCAAATATATGAATACAAAAATAATTTTCTCCTAGGTAGCCTGGGTAGACCAAAGGGTAAATGAAGTAAGAAACACACGCACATACAAACATACGTATTACAACCTATTTAGCCTCCCTGGGTCCCTTATATTCCTACCCTATAAATCTATAGTTTCTAAGCTAATGCTAACCTTCACTCATATGCAGCAATTTTAAGGATTCCAAACAATAAAAAGCTATCCTAGTTGCCCTTGAAATCTTTCTGAGTTCTTGTATTTTCTTGTTATAAATCTCCCCTCTGATCCCCAGTCTGGCCAGAGCATCACACTCTCCCAAATCCACAGCTATTCAGTCAGCAGATTTTTACACACATCTTTAACATACATAGTGCTATCTTATCAGCATGGGGCAAATCAAAGAAGCCCAAGCACATTCTCACAGAAATTGCTTTAAGGGGAAGCAGTGAAAAAAAAGTAGGATCAGAAATGGGAGGATAGTCCTGGCAGTTCGACTTGGGGGAAAGCACACCAATACATCCTCTAAACCTCAAGTCCTCTTGTATAAAAAGAGGGTACTAGACTAAAGGTCTGTAAGATCTTTGTTCTCCAGTCTATGAATGTACTAAAATAACTGTCACTGTCCAAATAATATTGCAGTATTACAGAAGACTATACTTCAGGCTGAAGTATACAGTATTGACTTGCTACTTTTTAAAGTTGTCTTCTGGGGATTTAGCTCAGTGGTTCTGGCACCTGTCTTGCAAGCGCAAAGGCCTGGGTTCAATCCCCAGTAACCATATACCATACTGGGTGTGAAGACTCACGCCAGCAGTAATCAGTACCACATACTACAGTGCCGGGCGTGGTGGCTCACGCCTGTAATCCCAGCACTCGGGAGGCAGAGGCAGGAGGATTGCTGTGATGTGAGTTTGAGGCTGAGCTCAGGGCCAGCCTGAACCACAAAGCGAGACCCTGTCTCAAAAACAAAAACAAAAAAATAAAGTTGTCTTCTAAGAAACAGTGTCTCCAAGAATTACAGAAAGTAATGCTTGAGACAAGAAACCCATGTACTCTGCCAATTTCACCATGAAATTGTGTCCATGGATTAGGATCTAGATGGTAATTTCTGGTTCCTGATATTTGGTTAATATATACAATCAATTGTAGACTAAATGATTAGCCAGTTCTTAATCATTTCAAGTACTTTGCTTATTTTAGACCTTCACATTTGTTTCTCCTTTGGACTATATGATAGAAGAGGGAGGAAAAAAGCAAAAAGTTCAAATCCATAGCTTCTGTTTGAGAAGAGCTAAAGTTACATGTGAAATATCCTGGTATGAATTAGCCATTGTCTCTTATTGCCAAGCATAGTCAAGAAATAACTAGAATTTAGAAACAACAGACACAGAAACGTGTATGAAGCCAGTAGAACCACATCTGAATCCACCCTAGTCTAGTAAGTAGGAAGGATTCAGAGTGTTTACGAAACCATTATAATGTCACACCCTGACATTATAAGATTTTGAGTTTGATGCATATTCTTTGCCAAAACTCTACCAAGATGCACAAACTTAAGGGTAAAGGCTGGAGAAAAGAAGAGAGATGAGCTTACCTGGATCTTTCTGTTCTCCCAATTTGTCTAGAATGTTGAAGGAGATGTCAAGGTACTCTCTCTGGATAGCACTGACAGCAATCTTTCTCTGTTTCCTCTGCCTGGGAACAATTTGAATCTTAAATTCTGACTCTTCAGCTCCATCCTCCTCCGCCTTCCTTTCAGGATTCTGTTCTGTATCAGATTCGGCATTGGTATCAGGCTTCTCACTTTCTGTTGGATTCTCAGCATCTTCAGGAACTTTGAGAAAAACAGTTTTTGCCCCTGAACTTGGCTTCTGCACAGGCTTCTCTTCCTCAATACCAAGGTCAAGATTATCATCTATTGACATCTCAGGTAGAGCAAATGACTTCTGAAGAAGGTCTCGCTTTTGCTTAAGCGTTAATGGGCTGCCACAGGAGAACTCTTGTGGCTCCTCTGGCTTTGATAAATCTTCAGAGTCTGTAGGATCTTCTAGGGACATAAGTGCAGAGTCTCTGTTATCTGCTGACTGATTATTTCCTGAGTCCTTAGAGGAGAAATCTTTGGAACAGTCCTCCACACTTACTTGCACGAGAGGAGTTGTGCTTAGGCTGAGGACCGAGGGGTGGCTGGGGCTGGAGGGGGAGGAGGCAGCATTGTTACCAGAGGGGTCATCGCTTCCCTGGTTCATCATCTCCTCTTCATCACTCTCCACTATTCTGAGGGGTGGAAGAGGTTCAAATATAAGAGAGTCACTGTCTGATGTTGACAGTATAGAGTGTTTTTCAGGCCCAGATGTTGAATCTGAGGACAAATCTATCAGATCTAAATCCTCTTTAGGAGCAGCCTTCACTGGAGAGTCAACTTTCACCTCAAATGTCTCCATGCAGTTTAACCTAACTTCTGGTATTACAGGCCTTCGGGTTTCTTGAAAACCTTCCAGAGTTGGGTTCTCAGGTATTTCAGTGGTATCAGGCTTCGTAGCAGAATTCTGTCTAGAACGTCCATGGTCATTTTGTCTTTGTGTGATGTGAGCAGCTTGGGCAGGAGGCTTATCTATGTCACACCGATCTATGCAAGACTTTCTACGATGCTCATCTAATGTAAACAAGAGGGAGTCTGCATTCCCTATATCAAGAGATTTTTGTTTTAAAGAGCGCAGCTTTTTTTTCTGAATGCTTTCTTCTCTCACACAGTGGAGAATGCTGTCTTGTAATGCACCCGTTTCTCTATATTCGGCCAGTTCTATTTCACCTGATTGAAACAGAAAAAGCTAGTACTATTTAACTTGGAGAGTTTACCATCTTTCCCCTCATACTTGGGCACACTATTGGCATAAGTCATAATCACAATCCCAGCTCCACCAGAAGGGAAAACTGACTTTCTGGCCAAACTGTAAGGTTCATTCTAATGAACCGGAAACCAGAAAACTTTGGAATGAAAGACACCAAAATGGTAGTTTAAGATCTGATTTCCAAAACAAACCCTTGGGACAATTCCTCAGCTCTATTCAATTATACATAGAAGAGGGGATCGTTTTTTGGCTGAGGCAGATCTAAGAAACTGTATTTGCATTGTGTGGAAGAGAAGCAAACATTTTGCAACAAATCAAATCAAGCAATGGCCTCTGAAGACAATCATGACATTAATGATGTATCTGTTAATTCACGTATATATATAAATATGTATATATATACTGTTTGTGCATACATATATATAAAATCAACAATATCAAAATATGTAGTAACATAATAAAATTAAGAATTCACCCCAAACAAACAGTAGAGTACAACATTTCTGCATAATATTACTAAGAGAAAAAGTTCATACTTCTCTGAACATTCATCTCAACCGGTTGATATTTCACCATTTTGCTGCCGCCTATCCTTTTCAATCTTGCAAAAAAAGTTTGAGACTCTTTATTGCAGGGTCCAGTAGGTGTATCATGAATATCAGATTCATCAAAAACACTATCTTCTTCTAATTGGGGAGAGAAAGTCAAAATTACACTTAAGAGGTTATTCTCTCTTAGGCTGTGTCTACACAAGCATTTCAGTGAAAGCATTTTGAAACACTGTGGGGTGATTTCTTCGAGTCTAGTTATAGGTTGACATTTCATCTGGGCATCAAAATATCCATGTGTTGAACAAAGCAACCTGTTATAAGATGGCTCATCAATTTTTATGGGACAATTGGCAGCATTTTTGAGAGGTGTCTCAATATTCCAATACACTTTTTCCTAGGAAACTTTTCCAGTGCCCTGAAAACCAAATTAAACATAGATGCCAGCTACTTTTTCCAGAAGTATGTGAACTACTGGAACTTGCCTCTCTTGACGGATTTTCAGGCTAATTTTGCAAAGGGAAACTAAGATAAATGCATCTTACCCTTTCCTGGGATATAGGGACTAGCATAGACACAGCCTAACAGTTCATGCACCTTATACTTTGTGAATGCAAAATACTGTACTCTACATTTTGTAAGGAAACACATAACACACAGAAAAAGCTTAGAAAAGCCACTTGTCATCTCAAAAGATCCACAAATGATTATGGACTGAAAAAGTAAACAAAGGAAAAGGAAAACAGAAAATAACATTTCTTCCTATTAAAGTAAAACTTTTCTCTGAGATGTTTATCATGTGTAATTGTTATGGGTCTCATACAAGAATCTGACTTTTACGGTCTTAAGGCTACATAAAAAAATGAGTTACTCAGAGTACCTATTGAACTTATATCTCTGTCTTTTCTTTTATCCTCATTTGATCACTTTTAAATCAAAATTAACCTACATGTACATTAGTGAGCAAAGAACTGTTATGTTGCAACTCACAAAGTACATTTAACCAATTTTCTTCTTCCATCCTTTGGAAAGGGCAATAGTATGTACAAAGCAGCAAGAGAAAAGGATATTACCACACATTTTAATACCTAAATAAATAGAATTAACCTACTGAATTGAGTATCATTAAAACTGTACTTGGCCTATGTTCATATCAATACTGATGAGGCTCAGGTGGGATTATGATTATTCAAGATTTTTTGAATACAGAAGAGATGCGTGTTGAA
Source organism: Petromus typicus (assembly GCA_004026965.1). Taxonomy (NCBI): domain Eukaryota; kingdom Metazoa; phylum Chordata; class Mammalia; order Rodentia; family Petromuridae; genus Petromus; species Petromus typicus. The sequence goes on along the minus strand of PVIR01000929.1, from coordinate 21,945 downwards.
TTTTCAGGATTTATCCTATCCTAAAGCACAAATTTTGCAATAAACAAAACCTAGAGCCATAAATGTTAGATGAAATAATCATAGTAATATTTTAGTCAAATAAAAATAAATGTTATTGATCACAACGGATATAAAGTTCCCAGTGAACTTCCACAAAAATGAGAATGCTCATCCAATTCCCATGTTTCTGGGGAAATGCAATAAAAGTATTTTATTTCTCTTTTATCCTTTTAAAATCTTTGAAAATATAATTTTTGAGCAAAGAGCTATTGAGATTTCTACTACATAACTGTGGAATAATTTTCAAAACATACTGACTGATAGAGATAAGAGGACAGCAAGATGACATCTCTATATAGAAAGGTTCATCTGGGATTCATCCAAACACTAAGCACACACTAAGAATACCCACAACTTATAGGAACCTACTCAATTACACAAAGATTATGACCTAAACTAGTACACAAGATGTTCTTCAGGAAGGTGTTCTTCCGAATGATTCCAGAATTTAAAGAAGCTACTTCTCCAAGCTTTTGTCTATATTCAACCTAGATTCTCAGATCCTTCAGCAATAAACAATGTAACACTGCCTCTAATCCCTCCCACTAAGATATTTCCCCTGAATTCTGACTTGCTAACACCATAAACTCCCATCAGACACTTGGTTTTCTCCCAGGATTTGAATAAATGACATCTCCTTTACAAGTCTAGTCACACAGTGTGTGACAAGAGCTACAGATATGCACTTTGGTTCCTGGTCTCTCCCCTGTAGATATCCAGGCTGATATTCTATTACATTTAAAGTTTCATTCTACTGTTTCCTTTGTGGAAAAGTTATGAATAGAAAAAGTGTCGGTATTGGAAATAGTTCAAACTTATGCATCAGAACTGTTACATTTCCATTACTAATGAGGCTAAGAAAAAAAGCATTTCAGCAAATTTAGACTCCACTCAAATTCTGTGTATACAAAGTTCAGAGGTAAATTAGAGACCTTCAAATGATGACTCCTCTGATTGCCAACCACGATTTACGTCATATCCAAAAGCAAGATGTTTACAACATGTATGGAAAAGTTTACAAATGTTCTTTAATCAAATGGCTAAAAATATTTTACAAATGTTTGGGACTTTAGAAGCATATCAGTTATTTTGAATGCTCAGTTTAAAAGTTAAAACAGCAACATTCATGGGAGATTTTAAAAACAGTGATTTATTTTAAACCACAATGATTTTTTTGTGGCACTCCTTTATTCCCTAAGAAAAGCATTGTTCATAAATGTAGTTAAATTAAGGATAGAATTTCGATATGAAAAATACCTTTTTCTTTTTCGCTGTATCTGCTTATGTTACTGTTGTCACTGTATAGAGGTCCTGCCGTGGCATGGGGCTTGCAGCTATGGTACTGTGCATTGAGTGTATTGACTGTTATATGAATCAGGTGCAGCAGGATCTTGCTGATATCACAATCTCGGTATGGATACTGCTCAATACAACAGGGGAAGAAAAACACAAATGGTTATTTTAAAGAATAAGCTTCTCTAATTGATCATGGCCAGATTTTTTTTTTTGAAGTATCTCTTGGGATAAAAGAAATATACAGAAAAGTAAAAACATAGATTTTGATCATGTGTTTATTTTACCAGAGACTACATTCTCTTCCTCTTCCATCAAACCACTCAAAGTAACACCAGCTAGTTTAGTTATAACAGCCTTCAAGAACATTATCTGACGTAGACCTCTGGTGAATACAATTTCAAGTATCTTCTTTGTTTTCTGACAAAATGATACTTAGATAAAATATGAGAATCTGAGCATAATGTGAGGTTATCGATCAATTCCTTACAATTCACCTTTTTTTTTTTTAAGGTTTTTTGCAACAGGGTCTTGCTTTGTAGTTCAGGCTGGCCCTGAGCTCAGCCTCAAACTCACATCACAGCAATCCTCCTGCCTCTGCCTCCTGAGTTCTGGGATTACAGGTGTGAGCCACCATGCTCAGCACTGCGGTATGTGGTACTGATTGCTGCTGGGCGTGAATCTCCACACCCAGTATGGTATATGGGATCGAACCCAGGTCCTTGTGCTTGCAAGACAGGCGCCGGAACCACTGAGCTAAATCCCCGGCCCCCTAAAATTCAAATTTCTTAGCCTACCAAATTCTCCACTCAAATCTCTTAGGCATCTTCCTAAAGCTGTCCTCTCCAAGAGAACCACTCTGCCTGAAATCAGAGGAGCTGTAACTACTCACCTTGTAAAGGATGACAAGCAAGGCCTTCAACCACATCTGCCGGATGTGAGGTTTTAGGGACCAGAGGGAACAACGAGGTGGCTGTTGGAAATAATGCCGCAGTTGAGGACAAGAGCAGTATTTGAGCACCTGAACTACCAAAGGAAGAAGGTGTTTTCCCAAGTTAATGTTATAGTCCATAACCTGAAATAGAAAAAATATTAGTAACTGAAAGAAACTATACAGGAATCTCACAATTCAAAAGGAAAAATTTGAAACACTACAACAAAAATATATGCATCTCACTAAATATTAATAGTAGTAACAGGGCCAAAGTTCAACCTCACAAAAAATAAAGACTTGCAATTTGGAAGTTTTCATCTATTTACTTCATCATTTACTCATAAAAGGAAATAGTTAAATATGACTATTAAATTATTAACTAAAATTAAACTAGGATTAATGGAAAAATTCCATACTGAAATGAGCACTTGTTGACACTTCTAGCAAGAGTAGAACTTGGTAGGTCTTTTACGACAGTGACTTATTAGTATGTATTCAGAGTTTAAAAACAAAGCACATACACTATTAGATAGCAATTAAATGTACCCTAATGAAGTAATCAAACAAACATTCTAAAATGTATGTGTAAAGATATTCAGCATGTTTTTGATGTAAATTGAAAGTAATCTCCATATTCAACTATGTGAAATTAGTTAAATATTATTTGTTCAATAATAGAATACTATGTAGTCATTAAATAGGTGACACAAATTTGTTTATATTATATAAACTTCATAATAAATATGAAACTTTAAGAGATTACATATATCAGTATGTATAATGATCCCATTATTATAAAAATATATATATACATTTATTTGAGGACATATACAAATATATAAATATGCAAGGAGCAACATACACCAAAATGTTAGTAAGTTATCTTTGTCATAGGTTTTCTAGAGTTTTAATTTTTTAAAATTGATTTGATTGGTATATTTTATATACATGTTAGGATCACAATCAACAATGAGAATTTGTACCCGTGCATGACAAAACTTAATTCTCACTTTTTTCCCATGGCCCTGTCCCCCCTTCCCCCACTCTCTACCGGAGTTTTGAGTTTTGGGCTTATGTTTATAAACTAAGCATGGATTTAGAGATGGGGAGAAAGAAGAAAAGAAAGGAAGGTATAAAGGAACATTTGTTATCTAAAATGACATCATTTCTCATCATAAATAGCTGTGTATTGATGGTGATCACAGTGATCAGTATCAAAGAGATTAACTGCATGCACGTTATTCCACTTTGCTTATTTATTATCATTATATAACAATCTGTCAAAGTTAATTAATAGTAACAGCTACCATCTCTTGAGTTCCTACTATGAGAAAGGGACAGATAGAGGTCCCTTTGCAATATGTTATCTCTAATAAATCTGTTACTGATGACTAAACAAGAAGGGAATGCCTAAGAATAAGTGACAGTGGCACAGCTGCTATGTATGTCAACATCTTTTTATCAAGCCCTACACTTTTGTAGACTGGTGCAGCCATCCTAGACAGTGAGATCTGTAGTGCCAATCTAATAAGACATAAATATATTCTATTATCCAGCAATTCTGCTTCTGGATCCATATCCCAGAAGAATTCCCACACTGATTGATAGGCACAAACACAGGATGCTCATTACTAAGTGTAGTAGTAACAGTGGTAAGGAGTTGGAAGCAATATGAGTGACCATCACTAGGGAAGTGGAAAAATAGTGACAGAAATACAAAGAACAGCATATGATACATCAGTGTAAAGCAGCAGACAAATATGGAAAGCCAATAATGATCAACTCAATTCTCCACCTGAAGCCCAAAAGGGAAAAAGATTTTTAAAAACACTCACCAAAAAAATCACCTTCTCCTCTATCATTTAATGGGAACAGAGTTTTAGGATGACAAAGTCTGAAGATGGAAAATGGTGGTCCCATAACAAAGTGAATGTGTTTAATATCACCAAATAGTAAGCTTAAACATGGCTAAAATGGAAAATTTTATGTTTCATATATTTTATAAAAACCATACACTCCCTTCATGATATCAATTCTTATTCATAAGAGTGATTCTTATTTATTTCTGTATTTCTTTTCATATACCAAGTAATTTGCATAAACTTTACTTAATCCGTATCAGTTTCTAAATGGAATTTTATGCCTTGCTTATAACAAAAACCTAATATTGTGACTTCTGAAAGCTGCTAGTACACTTACTTGGGCAATTCCTGCAATAAACGCATTAAAACAAGTTGACAGGCGCATTTTCTGAGGTGCAATCATGAAGCAACCTTCCTGCTGGTCGTAGCCGAGTAAGACATACAGGTGCCGCTTGACTGTGTTGAAGGCCTTTGCGCTGCTGATGTCTGACTCTGCGCTGCTCTCATCCTTGGCCATGAACTTCATTAGCACTGTGATCAGCTGGTGGACTGTCTGGTGGTCGATCCCAGCATCCTCTGGGAGCAGGTCTTTGATGGTGTTGTCATTCTCAGGAGATTGTTGTCCTGTTGGTATAACAAAGGCTGTCAGTGGGCAGCGCCCCAACAAACAAACACTAAAATATTTCTTGACACTGATAAAGCACCATTCTGTCCACTTCTACTATATATTTAAAGTTTGTGTTCTATATAAGAAGCTCAGAACTAGGGATTTAGCTCAATGGTTCTAGCGTCTGCCTGGCAAGCGCAAGATCCAGTGTTCGATCCCCAGTATGACATACCACAATGTGAGTGTGAAGACTCACACTTATAATCCCAGCACTCGGGAGACAGAGGCAGGAGGATTGCTGTGAGTTTTAGGTTGGCCTAGGCTACATAGTGAGTTCAGTGGTGAGACCCTGCCTCAAAACAAAAGGAACCTCAAAGGTACTATATGGCCTCATAGGCTCACAGGCAAAAGCAGTCCAGAGGCAGAAGCTATCACGTTCATCACCAATCAGATTATTCAAGAATGTCAGGGAGGAAATAAAATTACAGAATGGCAAGGTGGTGTTGTCCTCCCACTATTGATAAACTGTATTTAGCAATTTTTAAATATGTTGGCAAAGTCTTATACTCAGTGATAAAGAAAGTTTCCCTTCCAGCTTTCCTTTCCAGCTTTCCCTTCCCCTTAAATAAACATGTAAGACTAACCATGAAAATAGTAGTCTGGAGTTCATTGAGCACAAAAAGATTGGAGTATTCTGTTTAAATGCTACCTCAATTCACTTATATTCATGAATCAACTGATTTTTTAAAATTTCTAAATCTTAACATACTAGCATGTGTGCTCTTTGAGTGAGATAATCAAAATTGTAAATAGCAAATTAAAACTCCTTCAGTATGCAATGAGAAACATGAGGGAGGGGGAACCAGACAGAAAGAGAAGCATGAACTTTTAAAAACAGAAAACACCACATGAAGATGAGGTGAAAATTCACATGCAAAGAATACCTTCGCCCTTGGCTTCCTCTTATCCTAGTAAAGTAACTACATCTGAGTAACACCCTGACATTGACTTTCTCTCTCACTTTTCAAGGGAAGACATTATATTAGATATCCCTTTGCCTGTTTATGATAAGGTTTGGTTTAGGTCTTGGGGGTGAAAGATCAATATTTGTTCTTCTATGTGTATGCTTTGAGGATTATTCAAATCTTCTTTCCATTTTTGTCCTTCTTTTGTAAACAATATTAGGACTTCCAAATTAACAAAGTTTTTATCTAGGAAGTTAGGTCAGCACACCAGCATTTGCATCTCTCATTCTTCATGGAAAAATTATGCTAAATAATAACAAGCTTTGTTTAAAATCATTATAAATCAAGTCTTGGTTACCTCAATTATAATTATTGTACATATGATACAACACAATTAGGTAATAAGCTATATCCACTTACTTCTCAATTAATCTGGGAAGATATCAATCTTCCAGGACATTGTCAAAATAAGCAAGATGTAAGAAATATTTCCATGAACTACAGAAATTAGCTGTCTGAAGCCCAAACATTTTTCTTTGGACTGTTGCATGAAAGTAATATCAAATTCAGAGATTATTAGTTAAGACCTGCATAAGGCAACAAGCTTAGTAGTTAGTTTGTCTAGATGATCAGAATAATGTTGATCTGGTCAAAAATGATAAGGTGGGTTGGGAGAGTTGACAATGACAAAAGAGCAGCAAAATTAGCTTAGTCTAAATGCTTCTGATTTAGGGAAAATCATCTGACATTTGTCAATGTGCTTTAGGATATTAACATCTCCTGTCTTATCAGGTCTGTCCATGAAGGATCGAATATGTGTGATACACTTTAGGGAATTTTTCTACCAAACATCATTCAAACAAAATTTAACAATTTATTATAGCATTTCACGTGTAGAGAGAAATCAGTAAGTTATTAATACCATTTGTTGGGTATGCATCAGAAAAAATTTATATGGAACACTATTTAAGAGGTTGGAAATATGAGGAATCACTGTATTTAATAATTATATTGAATACTTTAATATATAATTTGGCCAAAAGTAATAATTATATAAACAAAATAAGAACTTAGAGAAATCTCTTTTCTGTATTGAAAAATATCTATTTTGATTTTTTTCCCTTATATAGTATTACTTTACCACTAGAGGAACATTAATGCTTTGGACAAGTTTAGGCCAAGAGTGCAGAATCTAGGTTACCTGCAGGGTAAAACATTATTGTAGCAGCAAGTGATGACAACTACATATCAACACTCAATTCATTTTAGCTCTGGGGTATAAGATTTAGAGCATATATCACTCAGTCTTGACTGGGTCCTCAACATCCAAAGTGACTGGACTTCAAAGCACAAAGTTTAAAAAAATGAAAAGTATTAGACAGGAAGTTATACCTCTGATTTATAGCCTTGAAATCTAAAGATCTCAGTATAGAAGAAAGGAAGCTTCCAACTAGTGTCCTGTCTTTTTTTTTTTTTTTTTTTTTTAGATAGGGTCTCGCTTTATAGTTCAGACTGGTCCTGAACTCACCATGTAGTCCAGGCTGGTCAGGGACTCAGGGCAATCCTCCTGCCTCTGCCTCCTGATTGCTGGAATTACAGGCAAGAGCCATTATGCCAGGAATTCAGGTATGAGGTTACCAGGGATCGAACTTGGGACCTTGCGCTTGCCAGGTAGACCCTGAAACCACTGAGCTAAATCCTTGGCCTGCCTTCCTATTTTCTATCCCAAGTCAAACCTAGAAAACAAACTATGAGATTCCACCTTAAACATTCCAAAAACTCTCATTCTTACTGCAAATGGACATGTTTTTAAAAAGCCTGTGTAGCTTTATGTTTTCCCAGTAAGGCATATGTTCCTAACAATTGTCATTTTGTACACACCCTGATTTCACTGTAGACTCTTCTTTGTTGCACTTAAGTGTTCTGGAGTGACAGCTGCTGCCTCTACTTGCTTTCCCTGAATAGTAATGAATGATCTTGAATAAATCACTAAATGTGTTGAAAAAAGGATGTTAATAAAACAAATTTTTAAAAAAACTTTTAATTTCAGTAAAAAGAATACCTTTCTCATTTTAAAATGAGAAAAAAAGTACTGTGATCTGCACTTTATCATCTTTCTTGACAAGAGAACAGGTTTATGACTGGTACTCTTCACAAAGAAGAGTCACCTTAACCAGCTCCCTCAGAAAAATGAGCTGCAGACAAGCTGAAGTATATATGGATAAAGACAATGTTACTACTTTAATCATATGTAAAAGTATGAATTTCCATTTTAAATCTACATACCTACAATATTTCTCTAAGATATGACAATTATAAAACCTGTTAGCTTTGTTTTGTTTTGCAGTACTGAGGATCAAATTTGGACCCTTCTGCTTCCAAGGTGGGCCCAGTACTATTTGAGCTAAATTTCCAACTAGTCTTAAAATTCTAGTCTATGAAGTTCCTTTCTCTGTCTCAACTCAGCAATTTAATATGTTCAAATTTTTTACTTTATTATTTCTACAAAAAAACTCCACAGATATCCTTATAATCACAGAGGCAGTGCTGTCCCTAATATAACTTCGGTGTGGACTGAGTCAACCATGGCTTGCCTATAGAGCTGAATAACTGATCAAAACTCCAAAGTAGAAGACATTGTTATAAGAAATCAGGCAGGATCAGGACTGCTTTCCTAGATATGTGTCCTTCACATAGATTGCTCACATTCCCCTGAATTAGGCTATTTGTGGATCTCAGAATAGACCCACCTTTGTCTCGGTTCCACAGTTCTCTCTGAAGACACCTTGAGAGTGGTGCGCCACCCCTACATTTTCCTCCCACATTTCATGTGGGTCTGAACACTGGAAGCCATTCTTGGTGCATTTGCCCACCCCCACTAAGTAGATGTGATCCCTAAATTCTGTTACTTTCCAAAGAAAAGACAAAAAGGGAAGATGGGAGGGGGAAAGAAGAGTAATTTCCTAACATTCATGTGGCAGAACATTTTCTAACATTCATTTGGCAAGGCAGGACATTTTATTTATTTCTTTACTGAGCATCTACTTCTTAAAGGCACATGCTATATTTTATCCACCTTTATATCCTTCACAGTATATGGAACTGTCCAACATAGTAGATTGTTATTCTTTGTAAGTGTCAAAGTACATTGAAATCAAGTAAAATTTCCAATTTTGTCTTGTATAGAAAAATTGATGCAGTGTTAAAATAGTAAAGAAATGACTAGGAAAACAAGAATATTGCTCTGTACAAATTGACTCACTGACCTCTCTGCCAAAGCAACACGTAACAATTAGATGGAGGAAGCAAGGACTCCATCCACAAGCTTATTCTGCATTTCGTTCAGAAAACCTTATGAAGCAGACAGCATTTTGCCCACAGCTCCAATTATATCACCTCATCGATCTCAACATCTCATACCTTAAAGCTCCACTTGTAACAGTTCTGTATGTGTGTACAGCCATAGAAGGGCTCAAAATAAAAAATAAATAAATAAATAAAAAGGGCTACATACAGCTCAAGGCAAAGGCTCAGGGCTCAATTCCACAAAAATAAAAGAAAAAGAAACAGAGGCTTGGAGGAGAAGAAAGAAGAGGAAGAAGAGGAGGAACAGGTCGAAGAGGGAGGAAGAAAAGAAGGAGGGGGATAGATGGGGAGGGAGGGAAAGAGAGAGGGGACAGGAGGACAGGAGAACTCCAGGTTTCCCCACAGGCCAGAACAGAACTGGAAAAATGCTGTTCTCTGAGGATGGGGTCAGCTCTGGGTCAATCAGAGGTGGGTCAAAAGGAAAGCCTTCTGCTCTAGACACAAATGAGCTTAAGCTGCACTGTAAGCTGATTCCAGAAGCTAACTTCATATCCTCCTTGCTCTTCATCTGCACTTTCACCTCCTCCTACTCCACATCTTATCATTATGTACTTGCATTCTGTCATCAATCCAGGCCTGGATAAGAAGTCACCTGCCCATAAGACCTTCATTGATTGCCCCAGCTGGCAGATCATCCTAAGTATCATCACATTCACTCTAGATAAAAATTTACTGGCGTTCATAACTAATCTCCCTTACTTAACCCATAAGCAAATTGAGAATATAAATAGTTCTGATGCATCTTTGTATTCTTCATGCATCCTGATAGAGAGTAGGTAGAAATAAATGTCTGCTGAAAAAATTTTATTTCCTAAAAATATAATTTCAAATAAGGGCATTCCTATAAAAACAACTATACTCTTCAATTTTTTGGACTTAAATGATCAATGGTATTCTGTATAGTGAATTTTTAATCATCTGTAGAAAGAGAGACCCCAACAAGAAATCTGGAATGCCAAGCTAGGACATTAATGAGAAGAGGAGGAGGATCAGTACAAGAGAGTTGTACTAATGTTAGTAACTTAGTACTTGGTACCTACACTTAGAGAGACAGTGTAGACAGAGAACTCCAGGTTTCCCCACAGGCCAGAACAGAACTGGAAAAATGCTGTTCTCTGAGGATGGGGTCAGCTCTGGGTCAATCAGAGGTGGGTCAAATGGAAAGCCCTCTGCTCTAGACACAAATGAGCTTAAGCTGCACTGTAGCGGGCCTGACTCCATAATCAGATTGGTACCCTCATATGCTATGAGGCAGAAAGAAAGCAAGCCAAGTCTTCTGAATGCAAGTATAAGATCTGTCACTAAGCAGTCAGATGTGATCTTTAGCAAATTACTAAGCAGAACTACTTAATTCCTCAGTGTGTCAGCTTTCCTGAGTAAAAAATTAATACCTTGTATATATATTATTTATATATACCATATGTATATATATACTGTATATATATACCATATATTTATATATACCATGTATATATATACCATATATTTATAGATACACCATATATAGATATATACCATATATTTATATATACACCATATATAGATATATACCATATCTTTATATATACCATATATAGCTAAATACCACATATTTATATATACCATATATAGCCATATACCATATATTTATATATACCATATATAGCTATACACCATACATATATCTCCAGTGTTGTTATGGAGCCAGAGTTAGGTGAGTTGCATAAATACTATTTTTAGGTAAAGAGAAATACATATATGAAATATCATTTTATTATTATATCTATTATCATTTAACTATTCCAGAGAATAAAAAACAAGATATACCTATATCACAGGGCTGATAGCATTTATTCAGTATTGTGCTGATATAATTGCTGCATTATATTCAAGTATTCTTCAATATTAATTTTTAAGTATCCAAAGAAAAAGAACCCTATACTATACTTTAGAGAGCATTAGCAAAACGATACACTATATTTAATTACACAGATTTTAGGTTAGCACTTCAAAATATTGTGTATTGTATTAATTAGAATGAAAAAAGGTGCTGTGCTCCTAGAAGGATTGTGCATACATGGCCTATAAATAGAACACTCAGAAACTCTAGGCTTGAGACCCAGACCTGTCACCAACAAGCTTGTGACATTTGTTCCTTTGTGCAAAACTCAGTTTCTTCTGTAAAGTGAGAATGTTAAACATATCTCTAGTGTTCTATGCCGTTGGTTTGACTCACAAAAATCACAGAAGAATTCAGCTCCTTTCAAACCTTGCAGAAGTTTGATAGAAAATAAGATTTTCTGTCTTATTCGCTGTGGGTCCTATGTAAAGGTTAAGATCAGAGAGTCATAAATGGTATCCAGAGCCAAAAGAGTTCGGCCTAAACAACAATTAAAATTAAGTCTTTCTGCTTAATTAAATAACATCTGTTTTATTTCAGGTGCAGTCAAGAAGAGGTCTGCACAGAGGAGCTCATTACTTAGACCAAACAGAAGAATGTTCCTTAAGTATCAAGTCCTTCAGTTTGCATTTAATTACTATTTTAAACCATCCTGCACAATCTTATGATTATCCTGGCTTGCCTTTCTTCCAGATTAAAACATTCAATGTCCAGTAAGTAACAATGCAAAACATGGAACACCAGTTTGAAGCTGAGCCAACTGTTTCCAAACCTAAGTAAGTTTTACTTATGAGAGTGTCACATAAGTTACCTTTTCAAGATGTTAGCTTCATATTTAATTTAAACAACGCTATTATCTATCCCTTTTCCATCTGGTCATTTGATGAAATAATTAGATGCTAAAGGCTTTTCTTAACTTCAAGAAACACATATACATGTTTTTCTCAAAAATGGAAGGGAATTCTTTTGATTGGTTCAAAATGCATAATGAAATTAAAGACTAGCATTTTAACAAAATCTTAAGAGAAAAAGACAAGTGGGATAAAATTAAGAAAATGTATGAAATTATATAAGGACAATCTTTAAAAAGGCCTAATGGGAACTACTGGATGGATTTCACTTTTCCACTGAAGCACAGGATCAGACACTCTTAGTTCTATTTTTTTTTAATCGCAGCACAGTAAAGACATGACTGATGTATAAATCAAGGTACAGGGACTGTGCCAACTGCCTAGTATTCCTTTTTTCTCATCAGTTTTAAAAGAAAAACTACACTTTTGGCCACCATGTGTCATCTGCATTCATGACCTTTGGGGCTCTCCACATCTCTGACTCCTGACTTCCTCTCTTTCAAGAGTCCTTTCTGTAACATATGACACACACTATCTTAAAACTATACCTAGATGAAACATCAAAACTTCTGTAATGTGATGCACAGGTGGTAGGTACCAACCTTATTTTTCACAAATGAGCAGGTATTTAGACTTTCTCCAATCTTACCCATGAATAATGGCACCAATTGTGTGGATAATGTTCCATCATAACATTCTTGTCTTTTCAACCCTCAGGATGCTCATGATAAAGTGCAATATCATGGAAATCAAATGATAAGTTTCTCTATATCATGCTGAATATCATCCTATGCTTCTCTAAACAATGAAATTCCTCCTTTCTCTGAGAAACAGAAATGCATGAAAAATTGCACACCAGGAATGACTAAGGGAATGAGAGATGATGTTGGTTCAAATGTATAATCTTTAAAAATGTAAACGAAAGGTATGTTTGCCTATAGCACATATACATGAACATAATATTTCTATGTGTAAATACACATACAAATATAAGTACTGTGTATATTCTAGTCATAGCTGCTCTCTGGAAAATGTTCATACTCGGGTAATATGATGCTTCTTACTGGACCAAAAATTAATAGGATCAAAAGTCTTCTGCTAAGAATAAGTTGGAAAGAACTGCCATATCAGGGGCTCAAAAACTTGAGCATCTGGGATAAGACCGTTTGAGCTTGCAAATCCCAAGAATATCACTCTGGTCCAGTTAGAGACACCAAGTTGTTTACCTTGTCCACCTACGGTAGACACTTGCATACAGCCCTTCAGCGTCAGAAGTACCCACCTGGCGTCTGTTCAGGTGTCCCACCGAGAGCTGGAGCAGACTGCTCTTGCCTGGTCAACCTCACAGCTTAAAAATCAACAACAACTCTATTTAAATAAGCATTACAGACAACTTGAGCCTAGAAAACATACTCAGTGCTAACTGCATAGGATGTTAGGACCAAGTTTAGTTTTCCTACTTATAAATACCATAACATAAAAGATGTCTATGCAACAAAAATTTTGTGGTTTTATTTGGATCTTAAGAAGATCCTTTCAATGTTACTTCAATTCTTAATCTTCAAAATTGTCATGTAAATCAATAAACAAGAAATAACAATAAATACAATTTATATCCCACACTGATTAGTCAGATTATAAACAAGATGGGAAACTCATATAAAAATTGCAGTTTATTTAATGTAAGTATTGGATCTAGGATTCTAGGATCTGAAATAGCTTTCCCTAAGTTCTCACACTACTGTAGGTTATTCTTAAATGACCACCTTGATTATCTCTGCTCCCTGGAAAAACTGGAGTATTGTATTACTCAAAAAACTTTCACTGATTCTTCTAAATTTCAGAATAGCACATTCCCATAGCTTGTCATAAAGCAGAGAAAAATGTAATATATAAAATAAAATATTTATGACTTTAAAATGGCTATGCTATATAAAACCACTTTCTAATAAATGCCAATGAAAAGCAAACCTTTCCATTTCTGACAAGAATGTCTCAGATATTATTTTATTAATTTCATAGATGTCATTTAAAAATTAGAATTTTAATTGTTTTGCTAGTAATATATTTAAATATATTTATTTATTAATATTAGTTATGATTTTTTAATTATTTGTCACTTGTATGCCGTTGTTAAGCATTAGTTTAGCCCTTTGATAACTTAAGGAAAATGTTATTCTCTTTAAAAGTACAACAACAAAAAAAGACCTTTATAAAACAAACATACATGAAATTTTCTATTTAATCAACAACAAAGCTTGTTTTATTTATAAATTATCAGGTGAAGTTGGGTAGAAATTCAACTTCTCCACCTGATTTTTCTTTTTCAGAACAACCATTATTGGTTTGTCTGGGGTTTTATATGGCTGCTTCTAGCATTCAAGAAAAGAAAATGCCTTCTAAATTTCAGTGCTACCTCTTGGCTACACAAGTCTTATTCTTTACCTCTTATTTAGAAAGCACTTAGTTGGCAAGGCTGGTGTGCAAACCTTCAGATTCTAAGACTGAGGGGCAAACACTTCTAAATTTCAAGCCACACATCAGTGAATATGTTTCCTTCTGCAATAACATCTATTGTTGGATCAAGGTTTTGCTGTATCCACCAAATATAAAGGGTCACTCATGACACTTATACCTCAGGGTGATTTTCTAGGGAATCTGAAAATCAAGCTTGTTGAACAAGCTCAGTTTGCTAAATCTGCTACTCTCTGTGAACATTCAACAAGACAAGTCAGCCTCAGAAGACATTAAACAAATTTAATGACAGAAGACACTCAACGAATTTTGGAGGTCAGCGTCTCAGGGAGAGAGAGTGCCCTCTTGGCTTCCGCGGGCCCTTTCACACTGTCTCTCAGAGACCGAACGCTCTTCTGGCGATTTCTTGCAAAGCGAGCCCTCTTGATCTTCCACAAGGCGGCATCACTGAGGTTAGCAACATTGGTCCTCACAGCAGTGATAGCTTTTTGAAAATAATTTAAAAGGTTATCATCTTCTTTTCTTGGCTATGTCACAAAGCTAGTTTGAAATAACGCATCTGTGTAAAGTTTTAATGTCAAAAGGTGTCGCATATAGATGCATTAGTTTTTCATCTCGTTCTATGCTATATCTTACCTACAGAAAATCATGGCCACTTTATCACCACTCTATCACTTTTTATTTAGACACAATTAAATTATCTAACTTTATAATCTTTTCCTCCTCCACTTAGAATTATAATCAAGAGATTAACAAGCCTACAAGTATACAAGTTGCAAAATATACCTCATAAAATTGCCCCCAAACATTAGAAACATAATGATTGAATAATATTTAAGGAATATACAGTCACAAAATGATTATTAGAGGCCTTCAAGGAAATCAGAAGACCTCAGATTTAGGAATGCCAGAATATACTTAAATCCATGGATTAGTGCAAAAAAATATTATTAAATAAACATTTGATGAATTGAGTATATGAAGTCATCCTCCATATGTGATATTAAATTGCATGCCAAATGTATTTTTCTTATTTAACAAGAACAGGAACTTTGGCTGCTTACAGCAAAATCTTTGTTCTACTTACTTGTAGGAAAGGGAAATTCTTTGTTACAGTCCAAATGTAGCTGAGCTTCCAAAGAAAGTGTCTCAAATCTATTGACAAAGAACTCCCAACTCAAAGCAGGAATATCTTGCTTAAGAAAATGCAAGAGTAGAAGCTTGCTCAATATTGTGGGTCTGTCTTTAACCACAGTATCAAACTGGAAGTCAAGACAAAGACACAGACCCTGGAAAAGAGGAAAAAAGTCAAATGTAAATAAACATCTAAGATACCGCAGAGACAATATACCATGAACAATCAATGAAACAGAGGAAGCTTCTCCATCCACATTTATAGGTAGAGTGATCCAACTGAAATATTTTTGACGTGAACTTTTGGTAGGAAAATTTCAAATTAACATCTAACTTTAGAGTATCTTTCGAATTTTTGTGTTATTGACTTGTAGTAGTACATTAATTATAACACTTCATCCAAATATCCCCAAGCCAAAGTATTTTTTTAATGTCTATAGTTTTCAGTAAAATCTTTTAAAGCTACGTTTTAGAATATACAAGAAGACAACCTTTAAATTCCATTTCAATCCTAAATAGTGTAATTTCAAAGGAAAATAAAGTGAC
Organism: Petromus typicus; assembly: GCA_004026965.1. Classification (NCBI taxonomy): domain Eukaryota; kingdom Metazoa; phylum Chordata; class Mammalia; order Rodentia; family Petromuridae; genus Petromus; species Petromus typicus. The sequence continues at coordinate 5,973 of PVIR01000929.1, read as the reverse complement.
CTTGTCTTCTTGGAATGTGAGTACAACAGAGACTGTTAAAAAAAACAAAATGAATGGAGGCAGCATCTATTTCTCTAGTCCATGAGTCTAGCATTTCCCCAACCCCGGGTCTTACTATGTAGTTTGGCTGGCCTTGAATGCATTATATAACCTAGGCTGTCTCAAACTTCTGATGATCCTCCTGTCTCAGCTTCCTAAGTGCTAGGACTACAGGCATTGGCCAGCATACAGAGCCCTTCCCCTTCTTTTCAACTGGCTGAAATTTTAAAACTATAACTTACCCAGCAATCCTATTTATGCATCTGACTATCATCTAATGAATGCCTCCCGGCCCTGTTCCCGGCCCTAAGCAAGAGTAGGACATTCAATACCAGGTAATGTCTAGAGGACAAATAGGCATTCTATAAGTGAAGGCATGTCACAGGCAACACAGCCCTACACTTTACCAGATCCTGAACTATTTGCCCTTGCTCATAATTATTAAAATAAGGCCAGGGATTTAGCTCAGTGGTTCCGGTGCCTGCCTTGCAAGCACAAGGGCCCAGGTTCAATCCCTGGTAACTACATACAACATTGCTAAGTGTAGTGACTCATACCCATGAGCAATCAGTACCACATACCACAGTGCTGGCATGGTGGCTCATTCCTGTAATCTGAGCACTCAGGAGGCAGAAGCAGGAGGATTGCTGTGGGTTTCAGGCTCACCTGGGCTACAAATGAGTTCAGGACCAGCCTGAACTACAAACCAAGACCCTGTCTCAAAAATAACTTTAAAAAAAAGTATTAAACTACAGGAAGAACCTTTGTGCTTGGAAAGCATTGTACACACACACACACACATGTACATGTGCACATACACACGCAGAGATGAAAACACGAGCTTTATTATAAGTCAGACCTGAGTTTCTTCTGATTACTAGCTATATGACTCCTAAAAAGTTACTTTATCTAACCTTTGGCTTCTCTGTCTGTAATATGGGAACACAAAAATGTTATTCTGTGGATTGAATAAGATAACATGTGCCGATTTACTTCATGGGCAACACTGTATCTATTTGGCAAATATTAGCTCTTGCCATTATTATTAATTTTAATAATGAAAGCAAAATAACAAATTTGGTATCAAAGTGGAAAAATGGTAGAGATGCTAGTCTTGGTTTTCTCACCAACTCACTTTAATAAGTCACATTCTCTCTCTCTCTCTCTCTCTCTCTCTCTCTCAGACCAAGTTTATCACTTATAAGTAAAGGGACACAACAGGTAATTATATCCAAGTCTCATATTTCATGTCTCTTGCTTTAATATGTGACAGTTCATTTAGGCAGCATATTACTCATGTTTTACTTTGAATATACTGTAATTCATATGATTTCTCTTCAAATCTAATGACTGGGGCTCCCAGCCTAGTTTAAAAATGGATCACATACACACTCAACAAGAAGTTACACAATAATTTCATCTGTCCAAAAGTGATAGGAACATACAGACAAAGCCTGAAGATACCAATATAAGAATGTTTTATGAAAGTGTAGGTCTAGGATTCTTTTTTCTAACTTAAGATTTCCAACTTATAGGGACAGTTTCTGGCAAAGAAGCTCTTTTTGTGTTTTGTTTTTATTATAACTTAGAAACATGCATTAAATATACACAGACACAAATTTCCACACTTAACATCATCATCAAATAATATGTTTATGTGATGTTGTATTCTAAATGGTTGTGTCTCCCTAAAAAATTCATATGTTGAAATCTTATCCCTTATTATGATGCTATTAAGGGTTGGGCCCTTTGAGAGATGCTTAGAACTTGTGGACAGAGGTGTCCTTATTACAGTGAAAGGTATTATCTATGAACCAGAAAGTGAGTCTTCACCAGATACTGAATCTGTTATCACCTTGATCTAGGCCTTCCTAACCTACACAACTATGGCAAATAAATTTCTATTATTTTATAAGCCGTTGTGTTTATGGCATTTTATTACAGCAAGACTAAAAGACAAATTCGACAACTCAGTGATTCAGCGGTGCTAACAGACACAACTGCAAAGAAAATAGCACTCATCACATCTCACCTGCAATGCTGGCCTCTTTATGGTGTCAAGCAGGAGGCCTGCCCTGGTAGCCACTGCTGGGTTGACATCCTCCACGGCCGTAAGAAAGCAGCAAAAGGCATGTGCCAGGGAATACTTCAGGAGGTGGTTTTTGGTCACTGAGTGAATATCCAAAAATCTACAGATTACAGCCACTTTTTCCACTGCAGTGAAAAATACAGAGGACAAATTGCATGCATACCTATATTGACATTTATTTAGACAGTCTGAAAACTGAACCTCAGAAAGGTTAACTCAAGGACCCCGCATGGCAATTTCAAATGGAAGTTCTGCCAGCCTCTCCAATGTTCAGTTTCATCCACGCAGCAAACACTGTTTCTACTCAGTGCAATAGCTTTCTGCCAATCGCCTTGATTTAACTCTTAGTTGTCCTTTAGATTTTTACAATAGTATTTCTCTTTGTTTAGCTTTCAGCTACATTTTAAACTGCCCCAAATACCTTTCTGCTCATTTCTATGGCCAGTCCATGGAAGCTCTGCAGACTCCCAAGGGAGAAGAGGGGTGCACACGGGGCCTGGCCCTAATTTCTGGGCCCCTACTCTACTCTTAGTAGGTCACGTTGTAAAATGACAGACCAAACAGAGACTTCCTGAGACTCCAGAAGCTATATATTTCTTCTGTGATATAAATATATTTTTGCTTAATAAATTTCCACTTATTCTGTAAACCCACATTAAATTATTCGAGTCATTCAAAGTGTAGCCTTACTTAACAGAGCTAGTAAAGCAATTTAGTGCCATGGAAATTAAGATGTTTCAGCAGCCAGTATATTCTTTAATTCTTTTCTGCTTTTGGACATTTTATCTTCTTTGAGGAATCTGCTGATGTAGGTCTAAAAGTCCACTCTGCTCTTTTCATTCTATGATTGCCTATAGAAATACTAATTATTCACAAACTATTGATCTATAAAGCATATTTATGTGCTCATATATAGTTATATGACACGTACCCTTTGGTGGTCTTAAATTACATTTATACCTTCTATAGTTGGTCAACTTCTTGTATGCTAATATAGTTGGTCTCAGCAATTACATTTGGAGGCCTTGAGAGGAGTAATCTTCTCTTGTATTTCTTTTTATTGCCCCCAAAGAGCCTAACACAAGTAGTATATACTCAATAAATTCATGAATTTGCCGATTTAAAAGTTTATATTAACCGTACGCAACACATAATTAAGAAACTATCTTAAACACTTAGGAAGAGATGGAAGTAAATGCAAAGAGGAATCATTCACAATTCTTTCTTTTTTTTTTTAGATTTTTTGAGAGAGGGTCTTGGTTTGTAATTCAGGCTGGCCGTGAACTCAGCCTCAAACTCACATCACAGCAATCCTCCTGCCTCTGCCTCCCGAGTGCTGGGATTACAGGCGTGAGCCACCACGCCCGGCATTGTGGTACGTGGCACTGATTGATGCTGGGCATGAGTCTCAACGCCCAGTACTGTATGTGGTTTCTGGGGATCGAACCCAGGTCCTTGAGTTTGCAAGACAGGTGCCGGAACCACTGAGCTAAATCCCCAGCCCTCGCAATTCTTGACTTTAAAGTTTGACTAAAAAAGATGACTTTAGCTATAACATAATATGTAAAAATCTGTAAATGGCTCTAATGAGGTATAAATAAAATGCCCTGGGAGACCTTGAAGGTGGAATTCACTGATAGTATTTGAAGATAGATCGAAGGGTTGGGGATTTAGCTCAGTTCCAGTGCTTGTCTCGCCAGCACAAGTCCTGAATTCGATGCCTGATACCAAAATATAAAATAAAAATGAAGATGGATCAACCACAGATGGTGATGGCATGGCACACTGTGAGACTGAACAAGGGTGCTATTACTATAACCTGAATAACAGGTATAATTATACTTAGGCAAACAAGGAGGATCACTGTATCTAAGGATGACTCGGCAAAATTATCAAGGAAGTTCAGCTAAGTAGAACCAGCACAGAATATCAGAAAACAGAAAGAAAAGGGAAGACCAAAAGTGGATGTCAAAACTAGTTTATCTTATGACCAGAGATTTTTTTTTTTTTTTTTTGCAGTAGCAGGGATTGAACTCACAAGGCAGGTGGTGGAGCTAAATCCCAGCCCTGAACAGAGCATTCTTAAGCTAATACAAAAGTACCTGCTTCAAACCTCATCTTCCAGTCTTTGCTGTTGAAATTGCCATTTATGATTGTCCAGAAGATGTCAGCACCATGAGGAAGTGACAAAGCATGGAGAAGGAGAGGGACTGCTAGTGAAGACAGCTGGGAGAACTCGGACTTGACAACTCTCCACAGGCTGGGGAAGCAAGGAGAAGCAAAGACACTACAGTCATTATTACCTTCACTGAAAAAGAACTCTAATAGCTCAATTTATGGTAAATGGTATTAACAGGCAGCTGGCAGTGATGTTTTGAGAAAACTACCCTTATATGGAAGATTATAATCTTCTAATAAACATTCCCTATGCTCTGTTCTGTACATTTTTTAAAATAATTACTTTTATGTAACAATACACAAAACATTTGATACATGTGTACATAAAGAGTAAAAATAGCACAGAATCAATTTCAACGTATAAATGAATAATGACTGTTAAATAACACACAAAATTAATATTAGTTTTGTTGAGGTTAGGTAATTCAAAATTTTCTCTTATAGTGACCATCTGGAAAGTTTTGCTGGTTTCGCCTGCCCAGCAGCCCTTTCCTCTTTTTATGGCAAAGGACAACTCTTTCTATAATAATACCCTCTCCAAGACCTGGCAGGATTGCCAATGAAGCTTCCTACCTTATCTATCATACAGGTAAATACAGGTGAGGTGAAGTATTTCAACCCCCTCAATAAAGTGATTAGTCTATGAATGAGCACACAGTGCAAGCATGAGACTGTCTGAACTCCACCCCCACCCCAGAATCAGTGCAGATCCTGGGGGAAAGGGGCTCTCTCTCCTGAAATCTGGGGGAAAAAGAGCATTTATCAGTCAAAGGCTACCAGATATTCTTTTCCTACCTCCCACGGTCAGCCTGCCTGAGGAAAAGCTAACTTTTAAAAAAGAAGCTAAAATTTAGGTTTATATAATAAGTCAGCATAGACCTGGGCTAAATTATGGGGCAGATGGAGATGAGAGTAAAGGTAAGAAGGACAGACACACATAGGAGAGGAGAGAGTCCTTGGCAAGTTAAAGCTAATTCACTATCACATACTACCATAATAATTCTGAATATAATACATTGGCTTAATTTCTTTATTCAGTCATCTAAAGTATGCCCTTTGTTTATTCTCATTGTTGTTTGGCTTGGTTTCTTATGTGGCTCCAAAGTTAATATGAGAGTCAAAACTATTTGTGACTCCCTAAGAGGTGGACATAATGATAGTTTGTCTCCATTTTGCAGAAATCATTCTGAGGTACAAGTCACTAGATTTGTTTGCTAATCAGAAGAAGAAAAAGAACTCAGAGTTTCATTCTACAGAATGGAAAGGAGAAATTTTCAAACACCATATGCTTACTCTGAGCAACGGAAGTTGGACAAGTATGCATTTAAACCCAACTATGCCATTAATTAGCTGTATATTCATGAGCAAATTTCTCAATTCCTCTAAATTTCATTTCCTTTCAATGTAGACTGTATTTAATGAGATGGTGCAACGTGCTTAGCACATAGTATGTATTAAAAAACCTTGAGTTACTATCATCACTGTGAAGATAAAGATGATAACCCTTCCAGTGGTTCTTCTACAGAATGGAGTACTACTCTGCCATAAAAAATGATAAGTTTGAATCATTTATACTTAAATGGACATACCTTGAGGATATCCTCATAAGTGAAATAAATAGGTCACAGATAGGTACATATCGCATCTTTTCTCTGGTATGAGAAAAT
>PVIR01000928.1:125430-144492 GCA_004026965.1 Petromus typicus | reverse complement strand
ACCTATTTATTTCACTTATGAGGATATCCTCAAGGTATGTCCATTTAAGTAGAAATGATTCAAACTTATCATTTTTTATGGCAGAGTAGTACTCCATTCTGTAGAAGAACCACAGCTTTTTTATCCAGTCTCCAGTTGATGGACACTTGGGTTGTTTCCAAGATGCAGCAATCACAAACTGGGCTGCTATAAACATGGGAGCACATATGTCACTGTGGTATGAGTCTTTTAATTCTTGTGTGTATATTTTTCTATGGTGATTTTACACGGAAAGTACACATAATAACAAACTTGCAATCAATGCACTCACTATTCCAGGAACTGTTACAATTACTTGATTTTTTTTCCACTAACTTCTGACATAGCTCTGCCAGCACAGTTCAGTGATGTTTGTACTGCACAAATTCCAGTTATTGGTCATATTATGGGCAGATACTCCCATAACTGCACATGGCACATATATTTCTGCCTTATGTGTCCACTCTGTTTCTAAAATTTATTATGTTTACCCTGTAAACCTGAACATTGTACTGCAGAAACTCAAGGTTTCTTAACTTTACTCCACAGTATACAAGCACAGGTGACTGTGAGCAGAAAGGACTTGAAGTCAGTGGTACTTTCTGAGCAAATTAAGGGAAAATTGCATAGGGAGAGCATTATCATAGTTTCCTGTCAGTGTGCATCTGAAAGCTCTAGAGTTGAATGAGGCAGTGGAGTGCTTTCGGTGATTTGAAGGAATACACAAGAATGAGATGTTCCCAAGTCACTGCTCCTCATGAGTTTCTTCTGCTAAAGCACCACTTCTTTCTACCTGCACCAGTTTCAAAGGTTATAAAATAAATAATCTTAAAATAATTCTTTGGTGGAATTTTATCTTTTATAAACATTTTATTAACATTCTGGCATTTATCTTGTTCTCATTTTTTCCCACCATTCTGCTTGGGTCTGAAAGTAGACTTCTCATAGGCAGATAGTTATGATTATTTTTCTATTATGGGCTTTTGGCTCCCAGAGATACATAGTCTGGAAGTGGGGCCCAAGACCATTGCAGATTTACCAGACTCAACAGGAAAGCCAGGAATATTACTTGTGACTCAGCACTTGTGAAAACTGAGGCATCTAGGTAGAATTATTTTTAGTGAAATTTCATTTTTGAACAATTAAATTGTTTTATTATCTCATGTAAAGATAAGATAATCAAGGAAACATTATTATCCTCACCTATTATTTCAATGTCCAAAATTCAGCAGCCTAAAGACAAAACTCCAGTTGGTCATTACATGCATCCTGTTTGCTACTTCCTCTATAACCCACAAGTGCCATCCCTCTTGCATGTGTTTATTCTCCAAATCCTCCTCAGTTCTTTTCAATATGAACTATATTTCTCTAATGCTAATTTTCTTTTTTTTTTAATTATCTTTATTGGTACATTAAATATACACATCATGATTGCACTCCATAATGGGGATTTGTACCAGTATAAGACACAACTTAATTCTCATTTTTTCCCATAGCCCCACCCACCCTACCACCCCCCCCATATATATAAAATTTGTTTCCTTACTTTTTTGTTACAATGCTAATTTTCTTTTGCAACAAATTACTGTTGGCTCGTTGCTTGAAACAACACAAACTGTATTTTACATTTCTGATGATTGAAATCACCACTAAATTTTACAAAGCTAAAGATGAAATGTGAGCAGGATGTGCTCTCCAAGTTTTGATTAGAGAAACTACACCCTCACCTTTCTCGGCTTCTAGTGTCTGTCTGTAACCCCAGCTTGTAGTCCGTTCTATCCTCAAAGCTTATCATGATAGTTGCTGTTTCTATCGACACATTGATGACTTTCTCCTTTCTGTTCTACTGTTCCCTCTTCCTGTGGTCTTGGAAATGCTAAATCACTTTCATGACAATTTTTTCTCCTCAAAATCTTCAGTGTAATCAACCATCCTTTCAAAGTAATTTTTCATATAAGGTAACATTTGAAAATTCTAGGATTAGGAGGTAAACAAATTAGAGAATCACATTCAATCTATGATCATCCTCTAGAATGTCTATCGAGTAAAGTTGCCTGTTATAAGGAAACCACTGGTACCCAAGAACAAAGATGAAACAAGTACAAAGTGACACTACTTTAGAAGTTGCTTCTCTACTTGTAAGTTCTTTTAAACATGACCTATGCTATTCTAACTGTTAGTGAAAGGCTCCAGCTCTAGGCTATTAATGGTTTACTAGTTGTGTGCTGTTTTAGTTACAATTCATGTCAAAAGAGGTGACTGCAGGAAATTTGAAGGCCAGAAGGAATCAAGGTTGCCTGGGATGACACTTTATGTATCCAGAGCTATTCTTCCTCTTGACTATAAAGTACATTAAATTTAAACTGCTTTCATCATCTGGAACTATTCATAAAACATACTTACTGTGAAAATGTTATATTCTGGTATGTGACAAGAAGAGAGGAGCCCCTTTCAGGGGGACAGAAGAAAAAATTACTATGAATTTTTGTAAGTACTCATCTTCTCTTTGAGACCGGCAAGATTTAAAGCTCCAGAACATGGTCTCACAAGACATGCAGAAACTATAAGCATAGCATACTTTAAGGGGATACAAATAAAATATTACTTCAAAATTAAAAATGCTCTAGGAAATGGTCGACTATTGAAACTGTGGAATGAGGGATATACTTCTTGTTGGTGACACTCTAGATTAATGTGAGCAGAGGGAATTGACAAGGAAAGTTATTTGTATCTTCCCTCACACACTGCAGCTCTTCTCCTGCCATGTCTTCTCTCAAAGCCCATGAAGACAGACTATAAGTCATTATTCATCCACACCTTCTCAGGACATAATGGAAAATCTGTACTCAGCACCAACATTTGAAAACAGGTCTTTTCTTGCTTTCTATGCATTACTTCTCCGAGTGTACACATTAATCAAAGCCAGTGCACTGTAAATACAATCACATTCTCTGACCGTGGGAGTCCTTCTCTTTCCTGTTGTCAGTGGCCTTGGCATTAATCATGTACACTGTCTCTTATAGAGTTCCGGGTATGTTTTCCAGCTTCCACTTAAAACACTGTGATACATGGCTGTCCCTGCTTCTAAAATATTAGACCAAATTGTATGAGTTCAGAAAGTAATCATTTTTAATTTAAGAAAATAATGTGAGTTAGCCATTATCACTTAGCCTTTGACCTTCTCACATCCTACACGTTCAATTCCAAATGTGGTCAGGTTGCAGTGTCATCTGAAGGCTCAGATGAGGTGGCATACAGTGGTGAACTGCACTAGTCAAGAACTGCACAGACAGTGTGGGCTGGTTTAAGGGTTTAATTTGCCACCAGTTGTTTCTTGATGATAAAAACCCACCAGTTGGTCTTTGACATGATCTCCCTCACCCTGCCTAGTTGGGTAGTGTGATAATGGATTTAATTTTAGACAGACTGTAAAGTGTACTGTTTCCAGTTGGCCTATTCAGATTAAGAAAGATTGTGTACACACTGTTCCAAGCAGCTAATATTTTTACTTATGTTAATATTATTTGCCCTTAATTGACTTATAGTCTTCATAGAATTATTACTATAAAGTGACTCAAAGTCAAATTTTAAAATGGTATAATTTTAAAGCCTGAAAAATAACTGTAGTTCAGACATACACAACTAGCATTATTTTACTTTTTCTCCTCCTTGGGCTTATTATCTAATTATTTATCTAATTCAGTATGAAATACTGCACTTAATATTTCTTCAATTTAAAAAACATAAAGGTAAAACTGTAAAGTAATAGCTGTTTAACACCAAGTCCACTTGTGTGTCCTTATCTGATTGCACCATGGGTCTAAAAATTTCTTGCCATGAAATCAAACAGACTCACATATACACATGTGATTTTGCTTTGCGTGGCTCTGTCTGGAGGGTCACTGGTTGATATGACACTGTCCTAAACCAAAAGGGTATAAGCAAGGACAGATTTCTTTCTTCTCTTCTTCCCTTTACTCTTTTTACTTTCTATACATTTTTGCTTTGTTAAAAGCTGTGGGTGCTGTGGTGCTGTTCCTCTAGGGTAGGTACCATGGCTCAAAATATCAGGATACTGAGGTGCAGAGTGTTGGCACCCTTTCTCCACAGGATCTCTTTCATTTATTGGTCTTTCTATGAAAATAAGCCCTAAAGCTAGACCTAGCTCTTTCACCATGTATTAAACTCAAAGCAAAGTGGCTTAGAGACCTAAATATTAAAACAGAAACACTAAGACTGCTGCAAAACAGGTTAGGGAGATATCCTGAAAACATTGATTTGAAGAAAGACTTTATGAACAAAACCTCTGCAGTACAAGAACTAGCAGAAGGGATCAACAACTGGGATCTCATCTTATTAAAACACTTCTGCACAACAAAGAAACCACCAGCAGAGCAAAAAGGCAACCAGCAATATGGAACAAAATTTTACCAGCTGTTTTTCAGATAAAGGACAAATATATAGAGAATAAAAAGAGCTTTAAAAAATCAGCCCCCAAATTTAAAAACCAGTGTCAAAAATTGGCATCTGGAATGACCAGACACTTTTCAGAGGAGAAGTAAAAGCATCTAATAAACATATAAAGAAGGGCTATGGGAAAAAATGAGAATTAAGTTGTGTCTTATACTGGTACAAATCCCCATTATGGAGTGCAATCATGATGTGTATATTTAATGTACCAATAAAGATAATTAAAAAAAAAAAAGAAATGCTCAACATTGCTGATCATTTGAGACATCCAGATAAGAACAATACTGAGAGTCCACCTCACTCCACAACGAATGGCTGCTGCCTTGAAATTAACCAACAACAAATACTGGCTGTGGGGAGAAAGGAACCTTTCTTCATTGTTGGTGGGAATATAGACTGGTGCAACCACTGTGGAGATCAGTGTGGATATTCCTTCAAAAACTAGAATTAAAGGTCTCTTTTGACCTTCCTATTTCTCTCTTGGTTTTATGAAAGATTCATATCACAGATACATATATGCACCCATGTTTATAGAAGCTCACTTTGTGATAGATAAATCTTTCAAATAGCCCAAATGACCATGAACTGGAGACTGGATAAAGAAAATAAGATGGGTTTTATAAAATGGAGTATTATTTTTATAAAATAAACACAATGGAGTATTACTTTATAAAATGGGGTATTATTCTGCCATAAAGAATGTTAAGTTTGAGTCATTTTTACTCAAATGGATCCTCCTTGAGGATACACTCAAGTGAAATAAATAGGTCACAGATGTGTAAGTACCATAGCTTTTCTCTGGTATGAAAAACTGAAGATGTAAATGAGTTATGGAGTATATGATAGATATTATGAAATAAAAAAGAATTCAAAGGTAACAGGGGAATATGGTAGGTAAAGAAGGGAAAATATTTGATGATAAAAAAACAAACAAAACTTATGTATATGGGGGAGGCTGGCGGTAGGGTGGGCAAGGGAATGGGAAGAAATTAAAATTAAGTCATGTCATGCACTACAAATTCTCAATGTCAATTATGATCATGATGTGTATATAAACTGTGCCAATAAAATCGATTTTAAAAATTTTAAAAAAGAAAATAAGCCCTAAGCATTTTGACATTTTTTACAAAAACATTCTGGAGGATGAATATATTAAACTGAATGAAAATGACTACTTATCTCTAATGTCTAGGACTCCCCTCAAACTCTAATATTTCCTTTTTGGAAATATTCACTGAAATTTTAGATACTGTGTTTCCAGCTAAGTGGGATTATTTAGGAATAAAAGAATAAGAAATGAAAAAATATAACCACATGATAAGAAAGTTACTCTAAATAAAATACAAATGACTTAGCTGTCTCAGGAAGAAACTCATAGACTTCATTTCAGTAGATTACACTTGGCTGTGGAATAATGTTTTTATCCTAATTGGAAAAATGACATTTTCCTGGGAGGGTGAAATCATTACAAATGTGACAGTTCAATGGGATCATCTCCAAGAAGCTGAACACACTGAAGCCAAGAATGGCATCCCAGAGCATCTCTACTTCATATTGAGGTTCTGAGGCTTTAAATAGCAAGACAGTCACAAGTTTGGCCAAATGGATCACCTCAGGGCTTTCTTTAGGAGCACTTTGTCCAGAATAGAGTGACTCTTGCTTTGCCTTCATTCTCTCTATATATACATTTATGAGTTACATATGCATCATTGTGTTAAGTTGTGCATATTATAAAGCATACATAAAAATACATATAGATTAAAAACTAAAATAACTCACTAATGTACCCTTTTGATGCCATATCATTTAAATAGCCTCATGATGCCATATTCCCTTTCAAGAAGTTGAAATGAGTATTAGAGGATTCCAATACTTATTTCAAGCAGTCCTCTTGGTAGTAAATTTTACTGATCTAAACCTTCTCAGTTTTGATTAAATTATAAAAGAGTCTCTCTTGTGGCTGGTCAATATACCTTCTGAGGGATAAGAGAATTGTCAACTTTGATATTTTTTTATCTTTACCTGAAATTCCCTTTAATCATCCCAAATTCATGGTTTGCTTTCTAATAATTTCAAAATTGAGTCCCTTTTAAGAAAGATTAGCTTAGACAAAATGAGAAGGTATCATTCATAAATTTAGATGCATAATAATTTATTTTTTAATTTTTAAAAATATGAATGCATTGGTACATCTTAGAATACATTATGGTCATATTATTCATCAATAATTTGTACCTGTATATGACTCTTATTTTTCACATTTCCATGCCCTCCCCTAAACTTCCACCGCCTACATATATAAGCTTTGTTTCTGTTTTTATTCCTTTTTACCACCAATTTTTTTCTATAATTTCTTGGCTTTCCTTTGCCCCCACCCAGTCTTCCTTTCCCTTTGAATTTTTCTTCCTATTTCACAATACCTATCATACATCATGGGACCTCATTTACACTTTCAGTTTCTCATACTAGATAAATGATACAGTATTTACACATCTATATCCTAATATTTCCCTTAGGAATATGTCCTTAAAGTTCTATGTCTCTAATTTATCTTTCTTTATGGTTGAATAATACTCCATTTAATTTTTTTAAAAATACATCTTCTGTATCAAGCCTTGGGTTGATGGTCACTTGAGCTCTTTCTTTTTTTATTATTATCTTTATTGGTACATTAAATATACACATCATGATTGCACTCCATAATGGGGATTTGTACCAGTATAAGACACAACTTAATTCTCATTTTTTCCCATAGCCCTACCCACACTACCACCCCCCATATACATGAAATTTGTTTCCTTACTTTTTTGTTACAATCTCAACACTTGAGCTCTTTCTAAGATTTAGCTGTTACAAACTGAGCTGTTATAAACATGGGTGCACATATATCATTGTAGCATGATGCTTTCAATTCTTTCAAGAATATACCCAACAGGGAAATAGCAGAGTCAAATGAGACCTTTAAACCTAGCTTTTGAAGAATGTGCACATTGATTTCCCCAATGGTTTCCTCAGTCTACATTCCAACCATAATTTGAGAAGGTTCCTTTCTCTCTCTAGCCTGGCCAGCATTTGTTATTGATTAATTTGATCGCATTCTTTGTGAAGTAAAGTGAAATCTCTCTCTTGTTGTCACCTGCATCTTTAAATGACCAGTGATGTTGAACATTTCTTTTTGTATATTTCTTTGATACTCTTACTTCTTCATATGAAAGATGTCTGTTCAATTCAAATATCACTTTTGAATTAGGTTTTTTTCTAAATTTGGAAGGGTTTCATTTTTAAAAATTATGAATGCATTCTGGATAATATACCTTTGTCTGAGGAACAGCTGGAAAAAATTTTCCCATATTTACTCTGTTGGTGGTTTTTCTTGCAATGGAGAGCCTTTTTAATAAGATGAGATCCCACATATTGATTCTTTCTGCTACTTCCTGTGTTATTGTTCATATAGTCTTTCCCTATGGCAATGTCTCCATGAGTTTCACCTATCATAACTTCCAGCATATTTAGTGTTTCTGTTTTAATATTTAGGTCTCTAATCCACTTTGATTTAAGTTTCGTATATGGTGAAAAATGTAGATCTACTTTTAATCTTTGACAGGTTGAAACACAGTTTTTCTAGTATCATATGAAAGGGGCTATATTTCTTCCCAAAGGGAACTTGTCTACTTTATCAAATATGTGGTGCTTTATTATATTTGGAGATGTTTTTGTATCTTCTAATCTGTTGCACTGATATTCTGGTCCATTACTTTATCAATACCATGCAGTTGTTGTTTTATCACAGTGGCTTTGTATTATAGTTGCAAATTAGAGATCATGATATTCTCTGCCATGTCTTTGTCGCTTACAATTGCTTTTGTTATTTTTGGTCTCTCTTAATTCTAGATAAATTTTGGATTATTTTCTCTTGTTCCATGAAATATACTCATTTATCTGTATATCTCTTGAGACTGTGACTCATATATATATATGTGTGTGTGTGTGTGTGTGTGTGTGTGTATATGTGTGTGTATGTGTGCATATAGTATATATAATAGTATATTATAAATAGTATATATATAATATACTCAGTATATATAATATAATATTACACAATATATAATATATAAGAGTACAGACAGTATACTCATAGTATTTATGTCATATAATATACTATAATCTACTTTGTATAATATATAATATAATAGGATATATTATATAGCATATATAATGCATATACTATAATAGTATATATATTACAAATATATTTATATAGTATATATAGTACATATATACTATATGTGTGTGTGTACATACATATATACAGAGAGATCCCAGTTCTTGAACAAAACTCTAAACTTATTGAAGTTATACTTCATGCTTATCTATGATTTGCTTTCCAGAATTTTTAAATATGTAGATAATGGTAAAATGCTTAGTTTTAGGCTTACTTGTCCAGTTTTTCCCAAAATGTATGCTTCAAGAAACCAATAAACTAATTTATTCCCTGAAACTGCAAATAAACTTCATGATTGTATTTTATTTTATATGCTTGGTTCTTTTAGGTGTTACCAAACAAGCGATAATTAGAAGACATGCAAGAAAGAAAGTAAAAATGAGAAAAAGATGTTCTTCCTTAATATGGTTCAAAGTAAAGGTCAATTTTTTAGTCAGTCATCTTTGTATAACTACAATTAAATAATTATTGAGAGCATTAAAATGCCATCTATTCTAAAAATTTTAACAGGCACTTACTTTCATTATGCCATACTTCTCTATAACATATCCTCCTATCTTTCTAATCCTGAGGATCAAACCCAAGACCTTGCATTTGCCAGACATGTGCAGAACCACTGACCTACAGCCCCAGCCCTGCTTCCTAGTTTTTAAAATTAGCTCAAAATAGACAATATGAAAAATCATTACAAGTTTTTATTTCTTCTCATTTTAGAACTGCTTAGTAGAGAAATAAACATAATATGAGTTACAGAATTATAAAGTAGTTTTTCCTAGGAGCACAGATGTTATAGTAAAGACAACAAGAATTATTTTTAGGTGCTTTTTAAATCAGCAGAGAACTGAAGTTCAAGGGAGAAATTCAAACTAGAAGCTATAGAATATCTTTACAAACACAAATAGTTATAACAAAAGTAATTTTGAAAAGACCAAGAAGTAAAGGAGCAACTTATTTTTAAACATAACCATTATTTTTATAAACATGTAAAGTAGGCTCAAAATTATACATTCTTCTTTGTTTTCTGAGAACTGAGCTGAAACCTTTTTTATAGAACCTAGTTTTCCATGCACTCACATGGTTCCCAGGGATCATCAAAATGCGATTAATGGCTTAATTTTCATTTTAAAGGTCGTTATATATTATTAGGGAATGCATAGGATAACTACCCTTAGAGAAAGTGTGTTTGGATAGGTTGGTAGAAGCACAGGGTTTTCATCTGTGCCACACTGAACAAAAAGAAAAGAAGCAATCGACTCAAGAGCAATGAAGATTTTACTAAAGTCCTCCTTCACTAGAGAAGGCAGCCTCCTACTGGAGTTTGGCATAGAAATCAGAAGTATAAGACACCCAAGAAAAGATTCTCAGTAGATACAGGCTCAAGTTATTGATGTCTCTTCTATTTCTAATGGAGGATAAGTATAGATCATACTGTCTGGCCTTCGGATTTCCATGGGATGACATGTTATTTTGGCTTTCAATTCTGTTGAACTGGAACATAATCTTGCCTCATCCTTGCCCTCCCTCCATTTGTTGGGTCGAAACAGATGACAGTTTAGTTAAGGGGGGCTCAGCTTCCTGAGGTTACTACCCTCAGATCCCATAAGAGAATTATTTCCTCTCTTGCTAATTCTTCTTTCGTCTTCTTTTTAAGCCACATTTCCCCCTTATAATCATTGCTTCTACATTATATATTTTTCCTCTTCCTTTCCTTTCCTCTCTTTTCTTGTTTCTCATTTATTTTTTGCCTCTTGTTTTTCTTTTCTATCTTTTCTTCCCATATTCTCTCTCATTCAAATGGAGACATATTTGTTAATTTTACCTGTGATAAAATTAGATAGATTGATTGATAGAACCTTTGGTTCAGATAAGTTATAATATTACTCAGAAAGGGTAAATGTTAATTGTATATAATTTTACATGTGAAGATACATTTTCCCACATCTGATTTTTAATATGCATAGCAAATATAGAATAAGAGAGCCTATTTGCCTTAACTATAAAAGAACATCTTAAGACTTTTGTAAAACTACTGTACTGAAAAATTTATAAATTTATTTTCAAATCTGTCAAATAATGTTTCTGATTATCACTCATTGTTTACATTATTCAAAGATGTAAATTCTTTGTTTAATCTCTTTTAGACCAAAAACAAAAACAAGGCAAGCAGCAATAATAACAAAAATATAGCCCTCTTCATCCAAACTTTAATAGCATAACATTCTACTTTTGATAAAAGTTAGTTCACTCCATCAAGAGATTACGTTAATCCATAACTTAAAAATATCTTGATTATTTGTTATGTACTTATGGCACTTTACTGGGAACTATGATGGGAATAAGAATAAGAAATGGGCTACACTCTCTCCAAGAATATGAAAATGGCATCCTAGTGGAAAGAGCATTCAGATCAACGAATCTTTCTATTATATCTTAAACTTTGTGTTGGCAAAACAAGAGAAGTGCCTCCTTTGATCCTTCATTTATTTATTAATTTATAGCATGACATTTAAGTTATATGCATTTTTACCCTACCAGGATTTTCTCTAGATATTTGCATTTGTAAAACTTGAAATATTGTAGGGAACATAGTAAAGTTAAGAACAATAAAGACATGTAGACCCGACCGAGGATGTGGCTCAGCAGTAGAGTTTGCCTAACATGAGTGACATCCTATTTTCATTAGGCCTGAAAACAATTTGTACACAAATAATGAGAGACTTTCCAAAGATAATGGTGATAAGAGGAGAGCGACCTGGATAATATGAAAATACTTGACCAGAACAAGAAAACGTGCTAGCTGAAGGAAAAATGATGTCTGCATCTCCTATCATCTTGAATGATAGAATTCAACAATAATAATGTTTTGCAGATAACAAAGAATACATAGTTTCTTACCTTTTTAGTCCAGTTGGATTCTAAAAGTCTAATCTACAGCAAGTTTATAAGGAGCTAATTTGTTTCTTCATTAAGTATATATGATTAAGTTGAAAGATGCAACTGAGTAACATGAGATAAATAAATGAGAAAATAGATGAAGGGGACCTAGGTTATAATAATATATAACCACAAATGTCTTGGAAGTATAGACTCACAGGAACTAATATCTGAATAGGAATTTTATAGACAATCAGTCTGGGTTATCTTGAATCTAGAAAACAATTTCTACAAATTATGACTGAGAGCAATCTCATTTTTGATTGCACATATATTCAAGAGGGGGCTGACCCTCCATTGAATAGGTTTAGGACAAATCAGGAAAATTAAATGTCAAATTAAATTAATTATTAAAATTCACTTCCATTAAAAATATAAGGTGACATAAAATGTTGGAAGAATAAACAGAACTTCTCAAATAATCATAGTGGCATGGTGGCAAGCAGCAGGTAACAAAAAGAGATGTAAACAGATCTTCTCAAATAATTATAGTGGCAGGCAGCAGGTAACAGATAGAGATATTAACTTGTCCTTACAGACTTAACGCTAAGTTTCTAAAGTGTCAGAATTGACACTGAAAACTAGATTGTGGAAGACTGGCTGCTTTATGAAAAGGGACAGCAGGATCAATGAAAAAGAGACATCAAGAAATACATATTAACTTTCTATCTTCACTTATAATTAAATTTGAATTAAGATATGAAAACCAGCACAAAAGTTATTGTACCATTTAATTATAATTAGACATAAAAATAAGGCACGAATGAGTTTAAATTTTAGTGTTGGAATCAATTTCAAAACATTTTCTATGGTTATTTTTTCAACATATGGAAATGTATTTTTATATATATATATATATATATATATATATATATATATATATATGATCCCTTTGTCTATAAAAACTCTTCACCTTCCTACAACTTTCACCCTATATTCAAACTTGAATACTATCTATAATATCTCTTACTTTTTTATTTTGAAACTTATGCTTGAATTTGTCCACTGCTCATCTAACAATTGGATTTTACCTCTGCCAAAATTGATGCTATCAAATCATGCTAATTTGCCACAACCTTGGGGGTTGAGTGAAGACTATCTCTACAAGAAGTCTCTACTTTCCCTTTACAAGGGAAATAATACAGGTAAATACAAGTTTAAATTTACTAAAATGAATTTAGTAATATCCATTCTACCTATATCATGGAATAATTTTCAGATTCTTCAAACTTACGAAGACACAGATGAAAAATCTCTGCATATAATATTGGCATTATGTGAAGAAAATGAAATAATCTGACAGTTAATTAGAAGGCACCCTTGAAATTTGTCTGTGTATTGTACAAGTATGCATAGGAAATTTATGATGTTTAGAGTTGTGTTGGAAAAGTACAGATATTTACACATCAAAATAATTCTCTAGTTCGGTGACATTTTTGGTCTTATTTGTAAGTGTTTGTACCATAGTCAAAGTTTCTCTGTATGTACTATGTATATATACTGTTTTTATGACATGATCCTGGAGGAAAGGTAATATATTAGTGAATATAATTTTGTATATTACATCAACCACTGTATTAGAAGGACCAACGTTCAACAAATATGCCTTGCAAAAAATGTAAATCTATGCAACTATCATGTATAAGAATCAATTAAAATTATGTATACTGTATCAAAAATTTAAAAATAGTAGGTCCTACATTATATTACATACACATGTATGTAGTTTATGCACACATGTATATATACATGCAACCCATACTTTTAACAGATAATTTCAAATGTTTCTGTAATAGGCTTTGAGCTGAATAAAACATTTCAGGCATTTAAAATAAAAATGCATGTTATTGCAAGAAACTTGTTAAAGCATCAAATTTTAGTAAAACTACTTGGATGAAGATCATGAAGTCTAATTTAGGTACCACACTGAAAAGCAATAGCACCAATCTTTTAAACTTAGATTTTGTATTAGATATATTCTTAGAGCATCTGTTATTCTATTGTGACAGGTGTTTATTAATATGGATGTCTAATCATGTCTCTTGGTTGCTAATGGTTTGGCAATCCTGAATCTAAATATTGTCAAAATTCTTGATTATATGTTGCAAACTGTGGATAATTGATTCAAAGCTATTTTCCATGACCAAATTTAAAAATTAAAATACGTCGAGAGTACTTTATTTAGAATCTTAACATTGTGAAATTTCTAAAATATTCTAGTCATGAGAACTTGCGAAGGAAGCTGAAAAGCCTTCACAAGCCAAGATGTTTCTTGATCCAAATTTCTCTGGATTCTGATTTAAACAAATAAAAATAAAACGAATTAGTGTTGCCATATTGGGCATGAAAGGACAGATGAGAATTAACAAGAGACTTTTGGTAACAGTTCAGAGAATAGCCTATAGAAAAACACTTTGTCTTCATATAAGCTCAGATTTTTAAAATTTTGTTGAAAGTATTCATTATGTTCTGAGTAGTATAGACTTACAACAAACAATTTGGTGGTTTTCAGCACTTTGGGTTAGTAGCTGCCTGTAGTATTTATATCTAAGCCCCAGAGCTATAATTTCCTTTTGAATCTAAAGGAGCATTATCAAAACCCTAGGAAAACTCTGTGGTAATCATGCTAAATGGAAGACTTTTAAATGCCAAGATGTAATAATTATGATTATGAAAGTTTTGAATTTATTTTTTCAGGTATACATCATTTCTATCACTTTTTGAGAATGATCACTTTTTTAGTAAATATTGACAATGGCTGTGTATGTTCTTTGGCTCAAGCTCACCAACAGTTTTGGAAATAACAGACATGTTCACTATAGACATGAAATGCTATGTTTTGTACAACTAAGTATATCAAATTTTAATTGTGTTTAATAGAAATTATGTTATAATTTGAACAGCTAAACTTAGGTAGGGAATACTGAGTTGCATGGTGTAAGCCTATGTCATGGTATACAACTTCCTGATTTCATAAAATGTCTTGTTCCTGGATTTAAAAATAATATTAAATGACTTGCATAGATACAGGTGTTAGAATTCCTTGTTTGTAAGAAAAGTAAAATAATATCAACATTTAATATATAGCAGTATTTTATGTATTATTTACCACTGTACAAATGGTCACAATAACATAGGCATGATGTAAATACATCCACCATCTTTTTATTTAGCTGGAGCAAGAAATGACATATATAGCATTGAAGCCAAGGTAAAGCCATCACCTGTATGTATAAATAAAACTTTACTAGGACAAGGCTACACTTATTAGTTAATACATTTTCCACAACTGCTTTTGTGCTACAACTGCGGAGTTGCAAAGCTATGCCTATTACCATGCAGGAGTCTAAAGTATATATCAGCTCTTTATGGAAAGCTCAGCAATCCCAGATCTGACGAATGCAAATTGTAGAACAACATCTCTCTTACAGAGAAATATCCTTTTTTCAATTCATCTACCACATTAATGAATGACATATAAATTGTTCTATTCATAGATGGTGTTGTACATGATAATATACATGTCTATATTCCATAATATACATAGCAATTTAGCAAGCACAGTACTATGTATATGTATACCTATACATATATACACATATCTATATACATATCATATATATACACATAGATATATACACATATATATTTGCATGTTACCATCCAAATCATGAAAACTTTATGTATAAACAATGTTTTATAGCATCTGTTTTCTAATTTATATAAAATGCTGAGATAATATTTCACTGGAATCTTGATGATCAGACTATATTAGAACTAGAGTAGAATATTACAGGCATTCTGAATTCTTTTAAAGACAATAGTTCAAAAAGTTGGACAGTGTCTAAGGCCATGCAGAGATAACAGTCAGTTAATTGTTGCTGACTTCCTGGGACACATCTATTTATGTGAGAATCCAGTTAGGCCTATGTACTGTACAAAATTTAAAAACATGGTATTTCAGAATCTCAGGTTTCAAGTCTTGTGGACTGCCCCAGTGACTGTACTTTGTATGATATTGGAGCACAATTCAATCCAACAAAAGAGAAAAAAATCCATATTAGATTCTCGGATTGTTTTCTGTAGTATTTATGTTTCTTGTCATCAGCTGATATTAAGAAGACATAAAGGATATTGGTACACATTAAGGAACACTATGATCTATCAAATAATGATAGAAGCAGTTTCTAAATGGTGAATGATCTATTTATAGCAAATGATCTATTTAGCATGGTCTCTACCTGTTCAGCTAAGCAGCTGGGTTTCAGGTTTTATTATATTCAGGGTAACTAAGCATCATTCTGAAGATTTACCTCAGAATGGAAAGCTACTCACTATGTTTATATTATAATTGTCTAATGAGCAAGTCTAATTACACTGAGATTATTTTAAGGAGTTCCATTAATTGTGAGGAAAATCCTCATAAGTTATTTTATGTCTTCCATGGATCTGGCCTTTATTTTTCTTTCTTTAGATGGAGAATGCATCATAAAGCAGATATGCTTATATTTGTCCCTGAAATAAATGAATAATCTGGGTTTTAAAGTAAATTATAAAGACATTATTTTGTAAGATATTTTCATTAAAACCATCAAGGATTTATTAAAGTTGTTTAAAAAATGAAGGAATAATTCAAATTTTTATATAGTGATAGTGACATATTAAAATTCTGCATTGGTAAACACAAACTTTTATCAGAATAGCACCTTTTACTAAATTCTTGCATAAAAATTAACAGTTCAACCTAACATATTTTCTCTCTCTTCTTTCAATGTAACAGTATAAGTTTAACTTCATTATACAATAAAGTATACCAAAACTTCTAAATTATATAGATGCATGAAGTGAGTTTTCCATTTTTAGCCACATGTATAGATTTAGATCTTTGATTGAACTGTAAAATGCTGAGATATTTAAAAACAGAACAAACTAGTCATTTAAATTACATTATATTGTGTAACCAAGAATATCTTAGAATATGCCTCTTGTACTTTTCTGAATCATTGCTTTTTTGTTTTTCAGTACCTCATTAGTCCAATGAAACCAGTCAGTTGGAAATAAAAGTGGACACAAAAGACTTGTCACTGTATTTAATTTTTTCCAAACTCTTTTCTGACCACAGCACCCATAAAAGGATTTGGAGCACAGCCCTGGAAAAACCAATATCTGTCTTATTAATAGCAAAATTTAATATATTTAATTTCTATTGGAAGAAAGGAATATAGTTTTCCATGAAATTTCTATTTGTACTAGAAATGGAAATATTATGGATGAAATGTCACTTAAATTTCCACAAAAGATTAAACAAAATCACACTACAGGTGCTACAACAACTACAAAATTTGGCTAAGATAGATTGTAAGAAAAAAAGAGACAAAAAAAGGTATTATAATCCAGTTTGGGCAATGTAAATAGAAAACACTAAAAGCATAATGGAGTGAAGGGGAGAAAATAATGAGATTATAACAAAATGGAAGGAAACAAAATTTATATATATGGGGGGTGGGGGTGGTAGGGTGGGCAGGGTTATGGGAAAAAATGAGAATTAAGTTGTGTCATATACTGGTACAAATTCTCATTGTTGAATGCAATCATGATGTATATATATATGATGTACTAATAAAGATTTCAATTAAAACAAAACAAAACAAAACAAAACAAAACAAAAAACTATACCTTGATGAAGTACAATTGTCTTCCATGTTTTCTACATTTGTTGGCCTGTCCGTCTGATTTTTAACCTGCATATATGCTAATCAACGTTGTTGTCTTTTAAATAATGAGTCTGACGCTGGGGGGTGAATCAGAACAAAGAAGTGGGAGGGAGGATGAGGAAGGAAACTAAAATGTGCTATGTACATGTATAGTTCCCTACAGTGAATGTGATCAGTACGTACTGTAAATGCATAGAAATTAAAACAGTTCCTGAACTTGAACTAGCATTTTGCAGGGACTAAAACACTTCTGCCTTTTTACTTGTGAAATGGTATATAAACAAGAGATGATGTACAGTATTTGAAATATCCCTCAATCATTATATCTACTGAAATAGATGTTATTTAACAAAATGCTACGCAATGAATTTTTAATTCAGCAACTAATAAATCATTTTGTTTATAGCAGAAATTGAGAAGGACATATTTATAAATATTATGGTTAATATCTTAGTATGCTTTAGACTAATTATGTGAGGTATAATTCATTTCTCTCCTAAACTTACACACTACTTGTTCTCATTTTTATATAGCCTCACTGTATTTTTTGAAATGACATTATCTTGGTGAATGAGGTACATGAAAATACATGTGCCTGGGAGATAGTCTTTTGCACCATTATAATTTTTACTAGAGAAGGGATAACAAGTTTTACATAGATCTTCTCAAGTTCACTCCAGAAAAAGTATGACATGATTCAATCTGTCATATTATATACAAATTGCAAAAGAAATATG
Organism: Petromus typicus; assembly: GCA_004026965.1. Taxonomy (NCBI): domain Eukaryota; kingdom Metazoa; phylum Chordata; class Mammalia; order Rodentia; family Petromuridae; genus Petromus; species Petromus typicus. Next base: position 126,397 of record PVIR01000928.1, on the reverse strand, counting down.
TAGCTAGTTATTAGGCCTGGTCTTATATGAAGAAATAATGGAAAGATATACCTATGTACATCATTTTTATTATTTGATAAAGAAGTATAAAGTAAAAAAGTAGCCAATAATGGATCAGAAGAAATATTATTCACTTTCTTTTTTTTCCCCAATACCAGGGATTGAACATAGGACCTTACACTTGCCATGCAGGCAGTGATGCCAGTGAACTACATCTCTAGCCAATGAATTACATCCTAAGCCAATGAACACCATTCCTAGACAGATCACAATTTTTAAACTGCTTAATTCAACAAAACACTATAGTTTTTCAAGGTTGCATACAAACTACCATACTTCCACATGTGCACTAAAAGAGATTATACAAGTAAAAATTTGAAAAATTTTTCTGATATAGCTTCAAGATTTTTTTTGGAAAAAAAATAATCAATCACCCTAGATGAACATTCAAATTTCAATGGAAGAATTACACATGAGCTCAATTATGATATCTACTTTACCAAAGTCATTCTTAATGGGTATTCACAACTCATGCAGAGCAATAAAATGGCAGCACACTTTACTTATTAAGTAATCAACATGTCTGTTTTGTGTGAAATGTTACATTAAATCTAAAGCCTTGAAGTGAAATGGCTTTCAAATAATTATAAACAGTTTCTCAACCCCTTTTCCCTAGAAGGAATAGTGAATACTTAAACTAGGAATTATCTGTCCTCTCTATAACATAACAAAGCTGGAAAGCACAACCTTGTAAGAAATTGTACTTCTTGGGCCGGGGAGTTAGCTCAGTGGTTCCGGCGCCTGTCTCGCAAGCGCAAGGACCCGGGTTCGATTCCCCGGTAACCACATAACAATACTGGGTGTGGAGACCCACACCCAGCAGCAACCAGTTCCACATACCACAGTGCCGGGCGTGGTGGCTCACGCCTGTAATCCCAGCACGCGGGAGGCAGAGGCAGGAGGATTG
>PVIR01000928.1:75397-117568 GCA_004026965.1 Petromus typicus | reverse complement strand
CGGGTTCCTTCTTCTCTGCAGCCTCACCAACATTTGCTGTTGGCTGAATCTGAAATGGCAGCCATTCTATGTGGAGTGAGATGAAATCTCAATGTTGTTTTCATCTGCATTTCTCAAATGATTAATGATGTTGAGCATTTCTTCATATGCTTTTTAGCTGCTCTTACTTCTTCCTCTGAAAAATATCTTTCTCAAAAGAAAAATTATGAATGATAATGTTGAACATCTCTAGACATTAGAGAAAAGCTAATCAAAACAACATTGAGACTCCGTCTTACTCCAGAAAGGATGGCTTCATCAAAAACTCAACAAAACAACATAACGAAACAAAAAACAAAAAGAACACATTAATGATATTATGATGAAAAGGGGTCATTTCTATATTGCCTAAGGAAATATTAGTACAACTTATATGGAAATCAGTATGCATATTCCTAAAAATATATAAATACATTTGATTCAGTTATAACTCTTTGAGTTATTTTCCTAAAATGAAAAAGATACCCTATTACCATGATATGTATGAGGCAGCAGTACTCATAGCTAAATGAAGAAAGTGACCCATATCATTATCAACAGATGAATGGTCAAAGAAAATACAGTATAAATATATGTACACAAAACCACACATACATGAATAATGCAATAGAGTACTGCTCAGCTAGAAGAAATGATAAATTTTGTTCATCTATAGGAAAATAAATGAACCTAGAGATCATAATGCTAAATGAACTAATTCAGAGGTTAATCAGCACATGGTTTCTTTTTTATGAGAAACTCAAATATACATTAGTTAAAGATCAAAATAAAAGATATATTGTAGGAAATGAGGCAGACTTTGTGGAGATAGGTAGGGCTTCTAGAATTAGGGAGCGGCAGGGAGAAACAGAAGCGGAAATACAAAGGATTTCTGTGACAGGCATAGGTAAAATTCCCCAAGATAAAATGACTAGCACTTCTTCACAATATGGAATGGTTTGATTTTTCAGTTGTTTTTTTAAAGTTGAGAATATACAACAGACTCTCTAAAGTCTGCTGTAGTTAGGGTGTTATCAAAAATCTAAGTGTATGTGACTTGTATTCTCCCCTTCCTCATAGGTTATATTATTCATCAAGGTTTTCCCTGTTGTTGGAAGTAGTGGAAATGCCAGAGTGATGCCATGTATGTGTCTGATATTTTGCATTCATGAATGCCATTAGCATCCAACAGAACACTAATGCATCCTTGTCATTAGATGGGCTTCAGGGGGTGTAGACATATCACTCATTGTCTCTCAATCAGTTTCTCCATTACAGTAAGAAAAACTGAATACACTCGATAGGCTTCTGTACAAATACATATTAAAAATTCCACGCATTTTGGTCAGTACCCTGTACATGGTGACTAGTATTTTTTAAATGTTTTAAATTCTTTAAATAATATGAAGAAGCAGGAGGAAAAAGCTCCAGGACAGAGCTGGTATAAAGTTTAAAATTCTCCTCAGAATCCCAGAAAAACACAACAAGGGGAAATCCCACATAATATCATGCAGGGGATTTGGGAAAGTTTACAGTAAGTAGCTGAAGACAGACAAGATGGAACTTTTCATTCAAAGTGAGGACACTGATGAGATTTAATGGATAGTTAGTACATAGATAGGCGAAATTATAAGAGTATCAATGAGCAAAGGTTAGTTTTGTCATGTCATGGAGAAAAAGAAGTAAATTATATTTTGCGTTACCAGAAGTGAGAACATAAAATCTTGGGTAGGCATGTATGATAAATTTCAAAATAGATACTGAATGACATTGCTTTAAATTTATATAAACTTTGGCATGCTTTGCTTTTAAATTGGTTCTCTGTAATGAATGAAATTAGAGAACAAGAGACTCCCATGTTAATAAAATACAGAAGCATTGGTCCTGTTATATTTTGGGCACAGCCTCCCACCCCCATGTCCCTCAAGGTCTCCCTTGTGCAGAGTGTCTGCTTAGCAGGGCAGATTCAGGCATTTCAGTAATGCCAGGTCGCCAGCTGGCCACCATGTGTCCGAGTGGTGATTAACAATGGGTATTGGCTGACCTCAGCAGAAGAACACGGAGAGGATCTGGGTACCCGAGGCAATTGCAGCACACAAGCAAAAACAAAGTCACTAGGATTTGTAATGGAATATCTAGAGATGTCAAAGTGAATCACATCACAAAATGTCACCCATTCTGACAGCATGTAGGACACCTTCCCATGGTGCTTTCCTTCTATTTTCTCCTTATCTAATGAGGCGACTTTTACGATGTCATCTGGCACTGATAATCTTACAGAGAATCCATGGGAAAGGACATTATATTTTTTATATCTGCCTCATTTGTTATAGCCAAAGGCGCACACTAAAGTGGCAATTTCTCTTAATGACAGAAAAATTCATTTACAGTAGCTGCACACACAGAAAAAAATGTTAATCTAAGAATATCTCTCTGGTATTACATTAATGACTACATTACCAGTGTATGTTTACTTTATGTGCAATATTTTTCCATTATTTTTAAATTAAGATATTTTAAAACAATGGTTCTAGCAGATTTTATGTGGCAAATAGGCAAATGGTTCAGTTTTGAAGATAATGTTTGAATTTATTTCCAAGTAAAATTTTTTGTTCTTTTGTGTTTTCCTCCTAAATATTTTCCATAGTGTTAGTATTATACTGGCATTAAATAATGTTTTTTCTTGCAATTATTCTGTGATCTCTCTTTATCTTTTACTTCTAATAGATAGATGGTTACTTATTTGCTGCTCTCCATGGGGATTACTTGTCAACAAATCTTCTGACATCTCTTCTTTCTTGAATTTCTGACTTCAAAATAATTAGATAATTTTTGTGAGCTTAATCCTTTTCTTTTACACTTTCTTCCCTTATTTATTCCCCAAGAGTCCAGCCTTTCACACACTAATTTTCTTTATTTTTCTATACCTTTTACATTTATAGAACATTTATTTAATATTCCTATTTTTAAAATCATACATTTTAATACTCACCTACTTTCTCTTCACTGTTTTTGTATATGCTTGTAGAAAGAGACTCCATCAATCTGCATCAGTGTTAGAAGCTCTCAGATCATAATATTTGCAGAATTTTATAGGGCTTTAGGGAATGGTGATGGGTTGCAGGCAGTGACATCACACACATCTGCCTAAAGGAGTAGATTCCAGCATAGAACTGGGAGGAAACACGAGTTACTGTGTAGTGTGTACTGAACTGAGAGAAATGTAACATAAAATCATGCTGTATACTTTCTACCAAGATTTTTAGAAGAAAGAAAAGAAAAAATATACTTAATAATGTGCTGTGTTACCTCAGTTAAGTCTTGGTAGGGAGTGAAAAAAGAGCTCTCTACATAAGGAGGATAAAATAGTAAAGTAAAAGGAGATAGGAGAAGAAAAAAAGGAGGAAAGAAAAAGAAAAGGAAGAAAGACAAGACTAGGAGACCCTCAATATCACGTGCAGACATAAAGGAGCAGTCTGACATTGCCAGAGTGTGATTGGAAGGCGAAGTGTGGAAAAGTGACTTGACATTCAGAGAGTGTCACGACATGGAAAGAGTATGGTTACCATGCTGAGAGGCTTGGGGTGGAACAGTAACCTTGAACGCTTCTGACTTAGGAAACAACCATAATGATATATTCATTTTCAGGATACATTCTTTCTACTGTTTCAACCATGAACTGAGGAATATAAGAATTAATTTACAGATTCCACCTGAAGACTATCAGACTCTAGATGAGCATGATATTTAAAAACAACAGAAAGGAGAGGTTAAATTTTTTTAGATGAATAGGTGGAAAGAAAGCCATCACTGCTCAGCTGTGGATAGGAAGGAAAGTGTGATTCCACAAATCTACACTTAGTGATTAAATGCGAACTAGTGTCAGATTGAGGAAGAATCTTTGTGGCTTTCTTGTTCATTTTCTCAAGTCCTTCCTAAACTACATTTATTTTTAATTGACTTTATTGGTACATTTTAATATACATACATTATGATCACATTCAACATTGAGAATTTGTACCTATACAAACCTTGATTCTCATTTTTCCTTGCCTGAATGCTACCCCCAACCTCTATGTACAAGATTTATTTCCTTTTTTTAAACTCTTAATTTTTTCCTTTCCCATCCTTACTTTCCCCTACCCTCTATTTCTCTTTTCCTTTTGGGACATTTTCTTTCTGTTTCACTTACCTGTCATACATTTTGGCAGTCATTTACACCTTCAGTTTTTCATATTAGAGAAAGGATACAGCATTTATTCATCTGTGTCCTATTTAATTCGCTTATGAGTATGTCCTGAAGATACATTAATTTAGTCTGAATGACTCAAATTGATCATTCTTTATGGCAGAGTAATGCTTAATTTTATTTTTAAAAATACACATATTATTTATCCTGTCTCCAGTTGATGGGCATTGGAGCTGTTTCCAAGATTAAGCTATCACAAACTGAGTTGCTATAAACATAGGCACACATATGTCGCTGTGATATGAATCTTTTAATTCTTTCATGTAGATCCCTAGCAGAGGAATTTCCAGGTCAAATGGAATCTCTAATTCTAGATTTATGAACACAGTGGTCTCCACAGAGATTGAACCAGTCTACATTCCCACCAACAGTAGAGAAGGGTTCCTTTCACTTCACAGCCTTGCCAGCATTTGCTGTTGGTTAATTTCAAGATATTGGTCATTCTTTGTGGAATGAGATATAATCTCAGTGTTGTTTTACCTGCATCTCTTGAATGATCAGCAATGTTGAGCATTTCTTCATATGTTTCTTAGCTGCCTTTACTTCTTCCTCTGTAAAGTATTTGTTCAGTTCTGATACCAATTTTTGAATTGGTTATTTAAATTTGGAAAAAAATCAGCCCAAGGTTCAAGGTTACTGTACATCATCTTTTATGAACTGTCTTTAGGTAGATTGCTTGATATTCAAGTGTGTTTGTTATGACTTGTTGTTTGTTGCCTGGTTGGTTGGTTTTGCTATCGAACGCTTGCCTCCACTGATATTTTCTGGATGTGACCCCTTTTCAAGATAGGTAAATAGCCTTGAGTGGACAAGGCATTTTTCGACATTACCTAAAAGTCCAAGGGAAAATAACATTAAAAAATAAAATAATTGGTACACGGTGAAAGAGTAAGATCTAGTTTTAGTCTTTGGCAAGTTAAAGCCCAGTTTTTCCAGCAACATTTTTTAAAGAGGCTATCTTTCCCCCATTGAGGATTTTTGGCTCCTTTGTCAAAGATGAGGTGGCTCAGTGAATCTAGAGTAGTTTCTGGATCTTCTAGTCTACTCCATTGATCCTCGGATCTCTTACTTTGCCAGTACCATACAGTTTTTATCACAGTGGCTTTATAGTAAAGTTTCAGGTATGAAGTTGTAATACCCCCCACCATGTCCCTATTGCTTAGAATTGCTTTGGCTATTCTAGGTCTTTTGTGGTTCCAGATGAAAGTTTGGATTTTTTCTCTAGATCTGTGAAATATGCTACGGGGATTTCAATCGGGATTGCGTTGAATGTGTAGAGTAGTTTTGGGAGTATAGCCATTTTGACAATATTGGTTCTTCCTACCCAGGAGCAAGGTATGTCTTTCCATTTTTTTGATATCATCTTCTAACTCCTTTTTCACAGTTCTATAGTTTTCAGAGTAGAGGTTTTTCACCTCCTTTCTTAGATTAATTCCTAGATATTTTATTTTTTGGGGTGCTATTGTGAAAGGGACTGACTCTCCAATTTCTATCTCAGTGGGTCTACTGTTTGTGTATATGAAGGGTATTAATTTTTGAACGTTGACCTTGTAACCAGCTACACGGTTAAAATTGGTGATTAGGTCCAGCAGTTGTTTAATTGAGTTTTTAGGATCCTCTAGATAGAGTATCATGTCATCAGCAAATAATCACAATTTAACTTCTTTTCCAATCTTGATTCCTTTTATTTCTTTCTCTTGCCTAATTGCTATGGCTAATATTTCCAGAACTATATTAAACAGAAGTGGTGAGAGAGGACATCCTTGTTTTGTTCCTGATCTTAGTGTGAAAGGTTTCAATTTTTGACCATTTAGTATGATACTGGCTGAAGGTTTCTCATAGATAGCTTTTATTAGTTTGAGATACAGACCATGTGTTCCGATCTCCTGTAGGGTTTTTAACATAAAAGGGTGTTGTATTTTGTCAAATGCTTTCTGCATCAATTGAGATGACCATATGATTTTTGTCCTTAAGCCTGTTAATATAGTGTATAACATTGATTGATTTACATATGTTGAACCATCCTTGCATCCCTGGGATGAATCCAACTTGGTCAGGGTGTATAATCTTTTTGATAATTCTCTGTATTCTGTTTCCCAGGATCTTATTGAGGATTTTTACATCGATATTCATTAGAGATATTGGCCTATACTTCTCTTTCTCAGTTGGGTCTTTCTCTGCTTTTGGAATTAGGGTAATGGTTGCTTCCAGGAATGAGTTTGGGAGTATTGCTTCCCTTTCAATTTCATTGAAGAGTTTCAGAAGTAGAGGCACTAACTCTTCTTTAAAAGTTTTATAGAATTCAGTATTAAAACCGTCAGGTTTTACTTACAGGCAAGTTTTTAATTACATTTTCAATTTTACAGATTGTTATTGGGACATTTAACATTTCTATATCTTCTTTATTCACCTTTGGGAATTCATATGTGTAGAAATCTATCCATTTCTTCTACATTTTCCATTTTATTGAAGTATAAATTTTCAAAGTAGGACTTTATTATCCTTGGGACTTCCTCTGGGTCAGTAGTAATTTCTCCATTCTCATTCCTAATAGCATAGATATGGGCCTTTTCCTTCCTTTGTTTAATGAGGTTGGCTAAGGGTCTATCCATTTTGTTTATCCTCTCAAAGAACCAACTTTTTGATTCATTGATTTTTTGAACCGTTCTCTTGGTTTCTATTGCATTAATTTCTGCCCTGATCCTTACAATTTCTTGCCTAATGTGAGCTTTGGGTTTGTTATGCTCCTCTCTTTCTAGTCGCTTGAAGTTCAGCATTAAATTGTTTATTTGAGCTTGTTCCATTTTCTGGATGTAGGCTTTTACTGCTATGAATTTTCCTCATAGAACTGCTTTCATTGTGTCCCATAAATTTCTATATGTTGTACTGGAGTTATCATTTCATTGTAAGAACTACTCAATTTCTTCTCTAATTTCTTCTGTGACCCATTGGTTTGTCAACAGAGTGTTGTTCAGTTTCCATGTGTTTGTGAAGATCCTGGGCTTTTCTTTGCTATTCAGTTCCAATTTCAGGGCACTACGGTCCGACAGTATACAAGGGGTAACTTCAACCCCTTTATATTTGCTTAAACCTGATCTATGAACAAGCACATTGTCTATTTTGGAGAATGATCCATGAGCAGCTGAGAAGAATGTAAATTCTGACTTTGTGGGGTGAAATACTCTGTAGGCATCTATTAAGTCCATTTGCTGAAGAGTCTGGTTGAGCTCAAGGATTTCCTTAGTGACTTTTTGTCCAGTCCATCTGTCTCTTTGTGAGAGTGGAGTATTGAGGTCCCCTACTATGACTGTATTGGAGTTTATCTGGTTTTTCAAGTCCATTAATATTCGTTTTATATAGTTGGATTTTCCTGTTCTTGGCTCTGTTATTCTACTTTTGACCTTTCCCCATCAATTTCTTGTTTGGTCCCATGGGTTGATTTGGTTAGGTCTCATGGATTTGTAACTTTCCTCATTTTTCTCCAAGATATTCTTTAAAATGTTTTGGAACACAGGTTTCATATTTGTGAAGTTTTTCAGGTGTTCTTTGTCATGAAAGTATTTTATTTCCCCATCAATTTTGAAGGTTAGTTTTGCAGGATACATCAGTCTTGGTTGGAAGTTGTTTTCCTTTAGGGCTTGGAAGACTTCACTCCAGGCTCTTCTTGCATTGAGTGTTTGAGTTGAGAAGTCCACTGTGATCCTCATGGGCTTCCCTGGGAATGTAACCGTTTTCTTTTCTGTGGCTGCTTTCAGTATTTCATTCTTATTTTGGATATCTTAGACTTTTATGATGATATGCCTGGTGTAGATTTTTTCATGTCATGGGCACGTGGTGTTCTGTATGCTTCATATATTTGTATGTACAATTCTTTACCTTTTTCTGTGAAGTTTTCTGCCATTATCTCTGTGAATAGCTTTTTGATGTCTTTATCATTGTCTCCTGCTTCCTCAGTGACTTCAATCAATCTTATGTTATTCTTCTTTGAATCATCTAGGAGCTGTTGGATTGACTTTTCATTATCGCTTGCTTTTTTCCATAGATTATGCCTTTCCAGTTCATTGGTTGAGATCCTGTCTTCTAGGTTTGAAATTCAGTCTTCTGCCAAATTCATTCTATTGTGCAAACTTTCATTTTCTTTCTTAATTTCCTGGACTTCTGCTTGTAGGTATTTAAAAGGTTCCATTGCTTTTGCTATCTTGGATTCTATCAACTCCATGATTTCCTCTTTAGCTTTATTAATCATCATGTTGACAGTGTCCAATATCTCTGCTTTTATCTCTGAGATCAGTTCTGATTTCCATTTTACTAGATCTGCTTTGGTTACCATTTCTGAGGACCCTGTAGACTGGGCTTTCAACTTCCCTATTTCCCTTCCCCCTCTGTTACCATGAGGTGAGGATCTTTGTATCTCCTAATAAATAGTGTTTTTGTTTTTGTTCCTCCTAGTAGTTAGGAACCTTAAAATAGCAGTGTTTCTTGGGTTGTTCTTTGTAGTCTGTATTGGGACCTTAGGAAAAACCCCTAGTTCTGGCACACCATATGAGGCACTCAATCAATACATTCAGAACACCTTCTCCCATCTGCTTTAGAGGCAGGAAGGCTCTGGCTCCTGAACTGTTACAATGGTGCTGCTTAAGGTTCCAGTGGGCCCACCTGATCAGCAATACAGAGTCTCTGGGCTCACTTGTGCAGTTGGCCTGGAGGCCATTAGGCTGTAGGCCCTGTGCAGCTGCAATGGTAGGGGCTGATGTTTCAATGAGCCCAGCTACTCACCAACACAAGGTGACTGGATGTGCTTTGCAGTTGCCGTGGAGAAAGTCAGACTCTGACCTGCTAACCTCAGTCCCTAGGCGCTCTTCCGGCGTGGGCCTGGAAGCCAGTAAGCTCTAACCCTAGCACAGATTTGGTAACACAGATTTGGTGGTGCGGTCACTGTTTCTCAAGCCGCCCACTGCTAACCTCAGTCCCTGTGCACTCTTCCATCGTGGGCCTGGAGGACAGTAAGGTCCAACCCTGGCGCAGATTCGATGATGAAGAGTCGGTGGCACAGTCGCCATTTCCCTAGCCCCCCACTGCTAAACTTAGTCCCTGGACGCTCTTCCAGAATGGGCCTGGAGGCCAGTAAGCTCCAATCCTGGCACAGATTCAGTGGCAGAGTTGCCGTTTCCTGAGCCCCCTGCTGCTAACCTCAGTCCCTGGATGCTCTTCCGGCGTGGGCCTTGAGGACAGTAAGCTCCAACCCTGGGAAAGATTTGGTGGCACAGTCGCCATTTCCCAAGCTCCCCGCTGCTAAACTCAGTCCCTGCATGCTCTTCTGGCATTGGCCTGGAAGCCAGTAAGCTCCAAACCTGGTGCCTATTTAAACATATTTTAATTAAATTTTATGTTTAGGTTACTTCAACAAGTTTCCTCCAATGTTGACATGCTCTTTGGTCTTTTAGACTTTTTCTTGTTATAGTAAAAACTATATTGTGCCAGTGACAATTATATAAAGGAACATCTGAGCTACATACTGTATATTTATAATAAAGATGATAACTGACAAAGTAAATATAAATTGAAAGCCTAGAGTGAGCTAATGTGGAGAAAATGAAACCACTGAACAACCAGTTTTCCATGATACGAACAAGGGGAACCACAACACTTAAGTGACAGGGTCATTAAGATGATACTGAAAGTGGTGTTTATTTCATTGCAACCAATTTTACTAGTGTTCTACTTGAAGAGCAAGAAGAAAGGAACCAGCCGAAAAGTCTTCCAGGCCGGTATATGGAACCTGAGATCAATCTTTAAATATGAAAGAGGAGGACGTGTGGACTGGGGATCAGGATGTTCCTGAGAAACTGGCTAAACTATAGCTCTAGTGGTCCAGTTGCATACAAAAATAAAAATTAAAGGGATAAATAAAACTGTGGAAGGGGGCCTGGAAAGATCACATGTGACTGCATGATGAGAGTGGGAATAAAGCCTTAAACACTTTATGAAAGAAATGTGGGAAGAGGGTTTCAAGATTTCCAAAGTGATAATCAGTTTACAGATGGCACATAAATATACTACAGAAGTGTAAACAAACCCCAAGTGCATTAATTAAAGGTGCTTGAAAATTAGAATGAATCAGATAAAATGAATTATGTTCACCAAGCCCCATCCTATGGACTTTCACTGATTCTTTTCTTTTTTTAACAAGTAACTTTTAAATCCTAATTTTAAAAGAATATAAAGTTAATTCAGTATTGCTTCAAAAATAGCAACATATACCCATTCTGAATAAACGCTTATCTGCTACATTTGTTACAGATTTAATACATAAAGAGGCAAGGAATGAATTAGTAACAATGGAATGTTAACACAATGTTGTAGGGTAACTAGCTTGAGAAGCTAAAACATAACTTCTGTAATCAGTTCATAACTATGAGCAGAAATTTGTCAAATACTATGAAATTACCTAAGTATGTCTAAACTTCTAAGCAGCGGAGACAAGCACTTTGCACAATTCAATCATCTAGGAAGTTCTGCTTCTAGTTAACCCACCTTCTAGACACCCCACCTTCCAGTTAGCTTCCCTATGGCAATAATCTCCTGTGGGAAAATATCTGAAGTTTTTGGTAAGTTTTCCCTTTACATTGCCTACCTTTAAATCTCTGCCAAAGACAAGAAATGAAATGTATTCATCATTACATATCACAATGAAATATGTGTACTCAGATTTATAGCAGCTCAGTTTGTGATTGCTAAATCTTGGAAACAACCAAAATGTCCATCAACTAGAGACTTGATAAAGAAGATGTGGTTCTTTTATAGAATGGAGTATTATTCTGCCGTTAAATATGATAAGATTGAGGCATTCATACTAAAATGGGTGTACCTTGAGGACATCCTCATAAGTTAAATAAATAGGTCATAGATGTGTAAATATCATATCTTTTCTCTGGTATGAGAAAAAGATGTAAATGAGTTCTGGTATATATAGTTGATATTGTGAAATACAAAATATTTAAAAGGAAAGAGAGTGTAAGGGTAAATAATTAGGGGAAATAGAACATGATTGTAATAAAAAAAGGAGACGAAGCTTATGTATATAAGGGGTGGTGGGTTGCAGGGTGGGTGGGGAAGGGGAAAAATGAGAATCAAGTCATGTCGTATCCTGGTACAAACTCTCAATGTTGAATGCGAAGATAATGTATATTCATAATGTACCAATAAAGACTTGAATAAAAAATGATAAAGGCTTAAGGTGATGGACATCATATCATTCAGAACTGATCATTCCTTAAGGTATACATGACATGTTACCCCAGCGATACACACAAATAACATTTGTCAGGCAAATATACAAGACATTAACAGAAAAATCAAACAGGAAGTGATATTCGCCTGCTTACTTTTCATGATATGAGTCTTCTCTACTTACTCTCATTTAACTACATTTCATTCTTCTATATTTATAATAGTTTAATCACCTTCAGTCTAAAACACAGTATAATTTAAAACTATCCACCCGAAATCTCTGCAGATCTACACAATATGGAATTCTGCCACTGGGAAACTGATAATCATTTCACCAAATTCTCATATAAGTTCACTATAAATAGATTGACAGATTTCAAGTTAGGAGTATTTGTGCTCTCACATTTAACTTTCATATATAGTTACTAGAATGATTAATTTGATTTTATGCCTATTTATCTTTCTAGAATAAATGTATATTTTTATTATTTAAAAACAAATAGTAGAATCACTTTTCATATTAAAGTATTTATCTTCCATATTATCAAATAATATTTTCAGGTATTCAAAATGTCGAAAAATAAAATAAATTCACTTTTTACAAGAGAATGTTAATGAAAAAGGCAAAAATAATAGCTTATTATAACTCCAGCACACCGTCTAACAAAAATAGGAGTATACTTATGGCACACTAAAAAGTAATATTGTCTACCAGATACAATATTTATTTATAAGTGACATAAATATTGAAACAAAATTTATTTTCAACGTAACATGTTCCTTAAACTTGCAAGTTTAAATATGCTCTTTCAAACACTAAAATGACATTTTTCAAATTTTTGTATTATTTATATTTATAATGTTTCAGTTTCTATTATTTACTGAATTTTTATTTATCATATATACAAGAAAGAAAATGCAGTAGTCTTGCCAAGTAAAGCAAAAATTTGATTTCTCTGCCCTTACATTTTAAATCATAAGATCTAGACTATTTTTAAGAGAGAAAAACATAAAAAACTTAACAGTTTTATTACTCTCTTTGCTGTATAGGTTATAAAACTTAAATTGCTCTAGTATTACACATTATATTAGAATAGAAATGTTTCATCTTGCGAAGGAAAACAGGCCTTGCACAAAGAGGTCTTTATTCAACAAATGAAAGAATGTGAGACACAGTAACCCATAGATTTTACTCATTCCAAACATGTTAGCAGAAAGATGTAATCCCTAAACCCTAGCTGAGTACAGGCAAGGTGAAGTTCCCTCCTGCTGTTCATTTTCTAAGCCATCACTTAGGCTTGTATCTTGGGAAAGGAAAGTAGGGCATAAATGTCTTGAAAATACAAGCCTATTTCCAATGGGAGGGTCTTAGAGGGCAAGAAAGAAATGAAATACATTTCTCAATGCTGTTCCCATCTATCATCCCTCTGCAACAGACTCAATTTCTTTTTTTTTTTTTTCTGCACTGAATGCAACATTACTACAACATGACTATATATGGGCACTTTTTCTTCTCCCTTTGGTTCAACATATTTCAAAATATTTACTGCCCAGTTAGATCTAAGACTTTCCTAGATTTAAAGAAAGCTGGAGTTCAGTGCTTCATAGGGAATCCCTCTTGTTTTACATAGTCTCCATATTTCAGGTTCATTTGCTGACAGATAATTTAGCTAAATGATAACTGAACTACATTGTAAGAATACACTAAGGAAAGTGCAGAAAGATAAAGCCAGAAATACTGATGGCTGTGATATTAGGTATTTCAGGAAAAGTCCATTCAGAACCATTCTCATTTCTCTTGCTAGTCAAAGGTAAGTAAAAAATTATATTTTTCTCATGCTTATTATATATATGACTGGGCATATATTATAATGCTAACTGACTTTTTAGTGGCAGTATTTCAAGCTTGGATAATTTTGTGATCATCCACTTTAACATAGGAAGACTTGTTCATTACTGAGATACTGGTGTCTGTTAACAAATATGTTATCAAAATGTATGTAATCAAAATATAAGCAGCTTTTTCAATGTAAAAGTATTAATCTTCACATGTTTATAGAAAAGATTCAGAAAGGAATTAGCTCCATTTTGATAAGAAGGAATGTATCCATACTGATCTGAAAGATAAGCCCACTCACTGTCTACAACAGTTTCTCTCTACAATGCTCTTAAAGATATCTCATCAAGGGCCAGGGAGTTAGCTCAGTGGTTCCCGCACCTGTCTTGGAAGCGCAAGGACCCGGGTTCAATCCCCGGTAACCACATACTATACTTGGTGTGGAGACTCACGCCCAGCAGCAACCAGTACCACATACCACAGTGCCGGGCGTGGTGGCTCATGCCTGTAATCCCAGCACTCGGGAGGCAGAGGCAGGAGGATTGCTGTGATGTGAGTTTGAGGCTGAGCTGAGGGCCAGCCTGAACCACAAAGCAAGACCCTGTCTCAAAAAAAAAAGATATCTCATCAACAGATAATGGTGTTATAGGGATGCCCTTTAAAATTAAGATGCTCTGATATTAAAAGGCCACATTCTTTTCATCAGATGACTAGACACTTTTCATTCAAAATTTGTCAGTCATAAGTGACAAGAGTAGACTAAATTTTTAAAATAGTGCATATTTTAATTTTCCATATTATTTTTTCAAATTGAGATCTTTATTGTTACATTATGAATAAACATCATCATCACCGCATTCAACATTGAGAATTTGCACTAGAATATGACATGATTTGATTCTCATTTTTCCCCTTCCCCCACCCCCCCAGCAACCCTCCACCCCTTATAATATATTAGCTTTGTTTCTTTTTTATTACTATTTTATTATTATCACCTATACCCTTTTCCTTTTAAATATTTTTCTATTTCACAAAATCAATTATATATACTAGAGCTCATTTATATTTTTCTTTTCTCATACCAGTGAAAAGATACGATATTTACACACCCATGACCTATTATTTTTCTTATTTGGGCTCCAAGCAACAACTGCAGTCCTCGCAGAACTCAATTCTGCCTTCACCCTGTCCAGTGCTCCATGTTATGGCTCCTATCAAATCTTTCTCTGTGCCTCTGTCTCCCTGGCAACTCACCATCATTGCAACTGTTTTATTTTATTTTATATGGCCCTGGTTCAAAATCCTTTTAGGAGTCTTGGTCTATCTTTAATACCAAGGACAATGCCTAATACCCAATAGAGCTCAGTTAATCAGATACTGGAAATACTAGAAAATCTTTTAATTCAGTCAAACAAAACATTTGTCAAGTACAAGTGCATATCACATTACATCTTAAAATATGAAGTCTCATGAGAATAGGGATGTCACCTGCTGTGTTTCAAAGTATTTAGTTCAAAAATATTGATGCTTAGAGCATTACTATAATTTATGAACTATAAATTTTATAACTTTAATAATATTAATATTATAAATGGTACATTCTTAAAAATCATACTTACAAATTTGGGCCTGGTATTTAGCTCAGTGGTTCCGATGCCTGCAGAACAGTGGTTCTGGTGACTGCCTTGCAAGCTCAAGGACCGGGGTTCAATCCCTGGTAACCACATACAACAATACTGGGCGTGGAGCCTCACACCCACCATCAATCAGTACCCCATCCCACAGTGCTGGGTGTGGTGGCTCACGCCTGTAATCCCAGCATTTAGGAGGTAGAAGCAGGAGGATTTCTGTGAGTTCAAGGCTGAGCTCAGGGACAGCCTGAACTACAAAGCAAGACCCTGTCTCAAAACAAATAAACAAACAAACAAACACCAATCTTACAAAAATAAATATGGTTTTCTTGAAGGACAGTTTGCCATTCTTTTGCCTTTTCTCTCATAATTCCTCTGCAACTTTTCAAAATGTATCCTACACAAGCAAAAGATACAATATCAAGAAAATTTATCTATACCTTGTCTTCTGCTCAGATAGGCAGAAGGAGTTATATTTTCAACTGTTATATGAGTCATGGAACGTTTGAACTTTTCACGTCTGAATGTTTTAGATAGAATTTAACTGAAGGTAAGAGAAAGAGAAGCATAACTTATGAGAATCATTTTTCACAAGGAGAAAATATTTAGTGTCCTAATGAATTCTAACTGGTTTCTGGTTAAAATGACTGATTTGCGTATGTGTTTCACTCTCTTCTTTATTGAAGTGTTTTATCTTTTTGAGATAGAGTCTCACTCACTTCGTAGTTCAGGCTGGCCCTGAGCTCACTATGTAGCCCAAGCAAGCCTTGAACTCACAGAAATCCTCCTGCCTCTGCCTCCTGAGTGCTAGGATTATAGGCATGAGTCACCATGCCCAACATCGTGGTATGTGGTGCTGATTGTTGGTGGGTGTGAGTCACCATGTTCAGTATTGTTGATTTTGGTCACTGGGTATCCAACTAGGGATACTACACTTGCCAGGAAGGTGCTGGAACCACTGAGCTAAATCCTTAGCCCCCTACCTTATCTAGTTTTTGTGTAAATTATTGCTTTTTTTAAAGTGTTAAACCCTCTTGGAAGAAGACAAAAATCAGGAATGAGGAAAGCAAGAAATGGTAGGAAAAATCAGAAGCAGATAACAAGTAAATGATACTGGAACAATGAGAAGGTCAAAGTCCAAATCAGCAGTGGAGAAAATTGAGAGTCAAATTGAATTATGGAGAAAGATCCAAACATTAGTGTAACTCAGGGTGAAGAGGACTGAAATCAGTAGACTGATCTCATCCCCTGTCCCACATTACTTAATCTCTGCCAATTGCTCAGCACAGAGAACACTGGGAGATGATTTGCTGAAGTGAGTAAAATCAATTGTGTGTTTTTGATTCATTAGACTTATTTAGAGGAGAAGGTAAATTTTACTGAGAAGCAGTGGGCTGAGAGAATGTCAAAATCCATAAGGCTAAGTAAAGTGATGTCCACGCAGCCCACTTCCTCCCTTCTGGGCATTCCCACCTTCTCCAAGGAGCAACTTGGAAGGTGCTTCCATGGGCATGGATTAAGGCTGAAGAGAAAGATGTTTCTTCTCTAGCAAGCCTTACCTTCTAAAATCTGCTTCTAGAAAGATCCAGAGCCGGAACAACACAAATATGGGTTGCTAGAAGATGCTATAGGCTCAGTGTTGGTAAGGTAATAAGCAGCATATATGACCACACAGGTGGACCTTCACAGAGGAGAAATCACACTAAAACCCAGAAAGCTTCTCTTCTGCACCGAAACAGGGGTCTTGGAGGGGTAGTGATGGGAACACCCTGTGATGTGTAAATGTGCACCAAAGACAAAATGAAAACTCCACCTCTTAAGTTCAGGCCTGTGGTGGTCCACCTATTGCACGTGTCTTATGTGTGTGTGTTTTGTTTTTTTTAATGATACATGTTATTATTTTTTATTTATTTATTTATTTATTTATTAGGTTTTTTTGAGATAGGGTCTCACTTTGTAGTTCAGGCTGGCCATGAGCTCAGCCTCCAACTCACATCATAGCAATCCTCCTGCCTCTGCCTCCCGAGTGCTGGGATTACAGGCGTGAGCCACCACGCCCGGCACTGTGGTATGTGGTACTGGTTGCTGCTGGGGTGAGTCTCCACGCCCAGTATTGTTCTGTGGTTACTGGGGATCGAACCCAGGCCCTTGCGCTTGCAAGACAGGCGCCAGAACCACTGAGCTATATCCCCGGCCCAATGATTCATGTTATTGTAAAGGATGCTTTTTTTCCAAAATAAGGTCTCAGTATTCACGTTTAATGCAGTGCTGGCCCTTTATGGTAAGTTACTGGGTTTGGGCTGCAGTTCGGGATCTCATCTCTAAAAGGTTTGCCATCACTGGAGAGAAGAAATGCTAACTGGCCTGTATGCCAATGGGCATTTGCCAAGAGCTAGCAATGCCATATTATATATTATAAAAGTGAATTTTCCCAGCCTATATACATTACTTTCAAAGACTTCATTAAGTTTTTATAAGTCTATATCAGACTTCCCAAAACCTGTAAAAGGATTTGTTTCCAGATGTCACCAGACACCACTGAGTGGAGTGAATGTTAGCAGCACCATCCAGAAGAGCCCTGCTCTTTCTCCATAAGTCCCTTCTGGATATTTCTGTCATGTGTTCATAATCTAAATACTTGAACAGTACCCAATATCTTCATAAAAATAATAACTCTTCTTTAAAGGCTTCTCTTCATACCCATCTTAATATATATATATATATATATATATATATGTATGTATATATATATATATATATATATATATATATATTTAATATAGTTTGCTTAGAGCCTCCAATAACTCTGGCTCATTCCCATTTCCTGGCCTCCAGACTTCTGGATTTTCTCACTTATATCATTTCCCTTCAAAACCTGACTTTACCCTTCATTCAGTCTAATATTAAACTTACTGACTCCTCCATGCTATTTTTATGATATTTTCCATTCGTGCACTTTCTGTTCTATCATTCTAATTTGTTTACAGCTAGAAACACACCATGCATTGTACAATTACTATATAACACAATGTCCAATGTCTAAATAAGGACCAATTCCAATTACAAACCAACTTCACTTATGTGTTCATGACCAATTTCACTCATTTATCTATAAACAAAAATGAAAAATATAAACATCAGAGACTCTTTTGGATAAAAATGAGAAATACATATTTATTACAGGAATGTACATAGTACACATTCATCAAATCTTGAATATAAATTATGTCACTTTTTAATAAGATCATACTTGAAGAAAATCAGTCGCACAGCAGAATGAATAGAGAATATTTTATTTTTCTTTCTGTTAATTTTAACTATATAGCTAGTTGAGCATTTTTGTGAAGGACAGAAGATGTCCCATATTAACAGACTACAATATTTATAATGAAAAAAAATGTTGCATGGCTGGGGTTAAGAAAAAGTGATCAATTAACTTCAAAAAACATGATAGTGTCTAAAAAAAAAAAAAACCCTCAAACTAGAATTGGAAGTAAAAAAATAAAGAAAAACTTTTCCCCCATTTAAAAATGACAGGAAAATTATTCCAGTTCATACTTTAAATGAACTTAAATATATCTGACTCAAAATTCACCTCAAGTGTAAGAGATCTTCAGAGTCTAAAATTCAACTGTTATCTCACCTTTCTGGAACCTGAACATAAAGTGTCTTTGTTTTGTGGATGCCTCTGGCCATGACACCTACAGATTGTGAGAATTTTAGAGTGCTTAGCTGGGACAAACATGAAGCATATCTATTTTTCAATGTACTATTGCTCCTTGGAGTTGTGAATACTCTTCTAACACCCTATATACAGATTACAGCTCAGAGTCTTCGATGCAGAGTCCTTTCCAACTTGATATAAACAATGTTAACAATAATTCCTTTAAGATAGATGAAAGAACATTCACACCACCGAAACCTGCCTGGGCATCTGTACCTTACACTCTGGTGATGGGCTCTTACCTTCCTACTCTTGTTCTGCTGCCCATTGTCATTCTTCTTCCCTCATCAGGACACAGTCAGCTGTGTCAATATAGCTTTTCTAGTAGTTTAACCTCTTTTGGAAATTTCCAAAGGATTACGATTTTAGGTAAATTCAGCCAAATAATCCTCTGAGAGCATGTAAAGCAAAAATGTGTTCAGTCTTTCTAATAAATGTGTTAGGTATCAAAGAAAGTGGTTGAATTCAAGGCCTTGGCACTGAGCTACACACACACACACACACACACACACACACACACACACACACACACACACACACAATTTTTCTTGAAAGATGGTTTGTTAAATTGCTAAACTGTCCAGATCATGCTCAAACTTGTGATCCTCCTACTTCAGCTCCCCTGATTTCTGATATTATGGTATGTGCCACCATTCAGCTCTCTCTCTTTCTTTCTCTCTCTCTCTCCCTCTCTCTCTCTCTCTCTCTGATAAGTTTTTATTCTCCTTTTCAACAGTATCCTATCCCTTTCCTCTTTCTCTTTCTGTCAAACTAAAATATATGTCTGAACTCTCAGAGATTGCAAAAATCATAATGTGAATATTTGCCTCATCTCATTTACCTCTTTGTGTCTTTATTTACTTGTCTACTATTTTTTTGTCCAAGTCTTTCATTATAACTTTTATTTTGCCACCTCACCATACTAGTTAATGCATCCAATAATTTAAAAGTCAAAATAAAGAGGAAATTATCAAAACTAGTATATTTTCAATGATTATCTTAAGAACTGTTCAGGGAAGACTAGCTGTCACTTACGGTAATGCCCTTGATGATGGCCCTGCGTTCTCCTTTGTGTGCTGCAGTTTCCCCACTAGTACTTGAGGCCTCTTTCTTCATGTGACTATTTTCTTCCTCAGCATCCTCAAATCTTCTGTTTCTCACAGTATTTCTTTTTTTCCCTGTGGTTCTAGATCTTGCATACAAACACAACAGCTTTACTGTTCTATGGTGAAGAAGTTAAGAGGCCTCTCATTGCCATATGGGGAACCATTTGATCATATTCTTCTCATTTCAGATTTCCTTCCATAACATACTGTTTTCTATTGAAATACATGGACACTGTGCACAAAATCAAACTCAGATTTCCATTTGAAATGTATTTTTTTCCTCTG
This sequence comes from Petromus typicus, assembly GCA_004026965.1. Lineage (NCBI taxonomy): Eukaryota > Metazoa > Chordata > Mammalia > Rodentia > Petromuridae > Petromus > Petromus typicus. The sequence goes on along the minus strand of PVIR01000928.1, from coordinate 97,488 downwards.
TACTTCTCAGCAAGGTGAGTTATATCAATAGTTTAACCAGAAAAGATTATTAGTTTTCATTTACAGAATCAGCCTCCAGATTACAAGATATGATTTAATTATAATTATTTGAAAGAATTTAAATGTTTTTTATTAACAGCATAAAAATAAACATAGTGATGAAATTTGGGTTTTAAATAAAACACAGAAAGAAATGTGGTAAGATTAAAAGGAAATGGTAAGATAATAAGACATGTAAAACTATTAAGAAATAGAAAAGGGAAAAGGAAGATGAAAAGTTATACAATTGCCCAAACTCTTCAGTTGGAGAAAATGTCAATAGTTTGTATATTAGAAGAAAAAGCATGATTTAGAGACATACAACTAATCACGGAAAGTGAATTCAGGCAAAGTTAAAAGTACTTATCCTCCTGTGGTGATGAGGATTGCTATAAATTTTTACCGCTTATTTGGTTTTATTTTGCTATCTCCTGTATATTTACATGTGTGGCTACATTACATAATATGTAATACGGTACTCTATAAAGCAAATATATGTGTGTGTTCTGTACTGATTGCTATGCGTCTAATATATGAATTTAGAAATATAGGTGGGAAATTTTCTTGTTTATATATTCATTAGTGATTGTCATACTTTTAGTCTTTATATGTTCAAAACAGATATATGGTGCATCTTCTTCCTTTATCCACAATTTCACTTTCTCTTTCAATGACCTGTTTCTCCCTTTACCTCCCTTTCTCTCTCATGTATTCATTCTCTTAGTTAATCTATTGCTTTTCTTTAAGGTCCTTGATGAAGTTTTTACTTGAATTTATTTCCTTCTGGGGATTTCATAATTTGATTTTTCCTTTGGAAATTCTTGTTGTTGTTGTTGTTGTTGTTTGAGACAAGGTCTTGCTTTTAGTTCAGGCCAGCCCTGAACTCACTATGTAGTGCAGACCAGCCTTGAACTCACAGCAATCCTCCTGCCTCTGCCTTCTGAGTACTGGGATTACAGACATGAGCCACCACGCCTGGTATTGTGGTATGTCATTACCAGAGATCTAACCTGGGACCTTGTGTTTGCCAGGCAGATGCTGGAACCACTGAGCTAAATCCCAAGCCCTTGAAATTGTTGATTGTTTAACTTAAAATTTTTTCCCCATTTATCATTATATTTCTCACCTGATTTTCTCTTTTTGGTTCATTTATCTTATTTAATTTTTTTTCTGAGACATTTGAGTAATATGTATCTATCTAATTCCAAACATTTAATCTTTAAGCTTTAAAAATGTTTCAGATAGAAATGGTGTGCAACAATTTTCTGTTTTTCTATGCTTTGTATTTGAGTTTTAGGGGAAGAGATTTTGTGAAATGAATTTTTGGGGTTCTCCTTTGCATATTGTCTTGTGAGAGCTTTACATACAATAAGGCCGAGTCTTTCAGTTCCTGGTGAGGGATTCTAGTGAAGTACACTCTCTTCTGTCAGTGTTATGAAGTACACTTTCTCTAATATCGAAGTGCTTTAGTGTTGGTTTTGAAGAAGAGAAAGTTTGCCATATGTTATGATTTCCTATCACTCCGCTGGGATCGTGAGTTCTCTGAACCTCTGGAATAGCTCTAGTACCACATATCCAAAACAGACTTTCACCACCAAAGCGAGATTTTATGTAGAGTGCTCACTTCTAATTCTGTTCAGTTTTAATATCTTTCCTATAAACAGTGCTATCAACTACCACTCTCAGACTTGTGTTCATCATTTGAACAATTAGCACCCTGTGTTCTTTTTTGGTGCAATTTTTCTCTACAGTTTATCTTTTTTTTTTTTTTTTTTTTTTTTTTTTAGGTTTTTAGGTTTTTTGAGACAAGGTCTCGCTGTGTGGTTCAGGCTGGCACTCAGCTCAGCCTCAAACTCACATCTCAGCAATTCTCCTGCCTCTGCCTCCCGAGTGCTGGGATTACAGGCATGAGCCACCACACCGGGCACTGTGGTATCTGGTACTGGCTGTGCTGGGCGTGAGTCTCCACGCCCAGTATTGTTATGTGGTTACCGGGGAATCGAACCCGGGTCCTTGCACTTGCAAGACAGGCGCTGGAACCACTGAGCTAAGTCCCCGGCCCTCTACAGTTTATCTTTAAACATATATTTCTTTATGGAGTATTTCAATTATCTCAGTCCTCGACTCCTCCACCTTCACAGGTTTATGACAATGACAACCATTCAGCAGTAGCTCTGTTGGAATTTGGTGCATATTAAAAAGGGGATATGAAATTTACATTATTTTGTTCATCTCAGAAAGAAAAATTTAAAGCTGAGATCCTGCAAAGCTTTTTCATGTGTTTCATTTTGCTCTTGTTGGTAAAATTTCAGTGGAATGATTTTAACCAAACCATCTGTCATTCTCATGGGGTCAAACTATCACTAAATTTTCAGCAAATTATAGATTAAAATTACAATAAACATATTCTTTATTTAATATCCTTGTGTTAGTTTGGTTTTTCATACAGGAATATGCATAGCAATATTTTATATGTCTACAATACAAATATCTTTATTTAAATGTGGGAGAGAATGGGGAGAAAAATAGAAAGAGACCATGAGATTGCTCAGATTTGGGTCTATAGAAAATGAGGCAAAAATCAAAAGTGAATTGTTCTATGTACAAAAATGGAAGAAGGAACTTCTAGAAGCCCTAGGTTATGGTTGGAAAATATGACAAGAACTTGAGAGAAAAATAGAAAATGGGGAGGATGAAGGGGAAAAGCAACCTTCCAATGTTGGTAGAATACGAACTAGTAGAAGTAAGTTGGATGTTAATGAGGACCTTCCTCAAATGCCAACCATGTGAATATTATTTGACCCAGCTCTCCCATTCTTAGGAAGAGCTCTGAGAGAATAAAAAGACTCATACTATAATGAAACATACAAACCGATGCTTGTAGGAGCACTATTCACAATATCTATCGTAGGAAAACAACCCATGTACTAGTTAACAGTTGAATTAAGAAAATATGATATACATACACAAGGAATTAGCCAAATTCAGAAAGTTAAATATCACACAACTTTTCTATAAGAAATCTGAAAGAAAACAAAACTAATATGTAAAAAAATTAAATGATAAAGGACAAGAAATTAGGAAGTTAACTTCTGGAGACGAGGAATGGAATAAGCAGGAAGTAGGGAAGAAAAGAAGAGAGAGGTGATAGACCTGACACTGCTTTAAATATGTTCAAACCTTATCATTTTTTATGGCAGAGTAATACTCCATTCTGTAGAAGAACCACAGCTTTTTTATCCAGTCTCCAGTTGATAGCCACTTGGGTTGTTTCCAAGATGTAGCAATCACAAACTGGTGATGTAACAAACTGCTATAAACACGGATGCACATATGTCACTGTGATATGAGTCTTTTAATTCTTGTGTGTATATACCTCACAGGGCAATGGCTGGGTCAAATAGGCACATACCAACTTCCCCAAATAAACCCCAATCCAGTATAATTTGAGCAAACAGTAATAAAAAGTAGAAACTGACACCCGAGAGGCATTCTTCATAAATTCTAAGCATAATATAATACAAATTTTATTTCTTTACTTCCTAATGAAGCCTGCAGTGAAGTCTTCACTGCTCAGTATCATAATAAGGTGGATTTTTTTCATAGGAATAATACTGACCGAGTTCTGTCAGTAAGTGTAACTTTGGCATAAAACAAAAGAAAGGAGAGTCATCAAGAAGAATATAGCTACATATATTATACTATAAAATTTAGGTCAGACTTCTTTTTCTGTTTTGTTAAATATTCTAACTTTCATGAAATGCTATTTTAAAATCTTGACTTTCAGTACCCTCTTCTTTATAAAGCAGCATATTAGTTTTACATTTCAGTTCTATTTTGTGTAATTCTGAACTCATGTACAAAGAACTAAATTACTATATTTTAACAAATTTTAAAATTATATAAAAATTTATTTGAGATACCTTCCTTGGAGAGATACTTTTCCTGAAGTGTAATACAGACACAGGGGCAGATGGATATCAAAAGCTTGTAAAGTTACGTATTTACACATGTTACCAAATGGATGCTTAAGCAGGTTAATATTCTAATTATCATGATGTGCCCCTAATATTTTAATAGTTTAGACTAATTTTTAGATTTAAAAGTTATCGTTTTAATATTTTTGAGTTCAATATTTCTTAAGTGTTTATGTAGCCATATCTTTCATGGATAAAATGGTGCATTATCTACTTATACATTATGTTCATTCAGATCCTAGGATTTTTTATTTTTAGCAATGTCTAAGTATTCATTATATATGCAATAAATATAAACTATAGAATGAATATTCATTATATAAATGGCAACATATTTTGTTGCTCTTTATTATAAGCATTTAGTAAGTTTTCTTTTTCCATTTTGATATAGGGTAAATCATTCTACTGTAATATAATACACTTTAAAACAGTTTAATGATTCTTTATGAGATCTTTGTGAGTAATGCTTAGAAATTTTTGTTGATTTTAAGATAAATGAAAAAATTATGTACACTTTCTCCATTAATTATGACTTTAAATATAAATTTATCTCATTGCTTCATCTGAAAATTATTTCTGAATTTCATATGCATATGGTGATGTAAATGTTTTCCAAAATGCAGTATGTCTGCTTCAAGTTATTTTTCTATTCATTGGCTTTTTATCTACGCCATGACAGGATCATGTTAATTGGAGTAGTATTGTACATGTTAATAACTTTTAGGCAAGCACTTGACATGCCATTGGTATTTGGTTGGGTCTATAAAATGACTTTTTAAAGATAAAATAGGAATTGATATTTCTCCTGGAATATTCACACGATGGAAGGTTATTTCATGGCTATCATTAGGTCATTCATTGTACTTTTACATGTATGTAGTAAATGTCTCTGAGCACAAAACACCACTTACATTTCACCAGGCTATAATTCATGATAAAATTATGTAGCTATAGAAATCAACCATTCAGATATTGTCAATGCTGGTCATAACTTAGATTCTCCTTTTTTTATTTTTGACAATCGTATCATGCTGTAATGATACATTGGGAAGATTATTGATGAAAGAAAGGTGACAATGTATAAAGTAGTACCAAAAATTCTTTGGCTATTTATGAGAAACTCTGCAATATTTTTCTATTTACCAAATCACTTAGAATTTTACACTGATAACTTTCCAATTGTTTACTATTTCTTTACCCCTACTACTCAGTTTTGACATCTGTCACTCAGAGAAGCTTGAGATTTCAGCAGTGTGACAAATGTTTCTGACTGTGGTTAACATCACACATAATTTTGCACATACTTACCTCGTGAAGTCTGTCATCTCCATCATAATCATACACATCTTCTTGGCGAGAACAATGATGTCATTGCTTGTATCATCCCATATCTCAATCTCAGCATCCAGCTTACTCTTTACTTTCTTGAAGTCAGCAACTTGCTCAGCAATCTTTTCTTTTTCTGCCTCAGGCAGTTGAGTCATCCTAGCCTAAAACATGTGATAATTAGATTTAAAATCTTTTTCTTTGGGAGGAAGTATTTAGCAAAAACTTGTCATTATGGTGTATTCATAAAATATTCATATAAAATCAGAGATACTTCATAGTTTACAATATTTTAATCAAAAATTTCCAGATCTCTTTTTCAAATATAATCTATTTAATATTAAAGTATGAGTATTACTATTAATAATAATACTAATAGTGGAATTCAGTCACAGAAAAATTTAACTTGAAATGAGACCCTATCTGTCTGTGTATGCATATACATTTCAGTATGTAATTATAAAATTACTGTGAATAGATTAAAATAGTATGCATTTATAAATCATATATATAAGTGAATACAAACATCATAATGATATGTGCATATATATATATATATATATTCAGATATTTAAACTGTTATGGGAGAAAACAAGAATTTTATGGACAGAGTTTATTCAGGCACAGCTCTCTAATTATTATACTGAGTACTGAGCTGCCATTCTGTTCTGTACAATAAATTTAGTGTGCTTTGGCATGATATAGATTCTTCAGATATGTTACATTTTAGCAATTCACAAACCATATTTTCCTTTTATAATGTGTAATGCATGATGTAAAGAACATATCCTATTCTAAGCTATCATATTCATAACCTTAGCACTTGGAGCCTATTACATTTTGTCAAATAAAAATTTATATTGAAATAAAAGTAATTTGATAATCTAAAGATCATGATATTTCATTAGATTGTTCATGAAACTATTTTACCAAAAAGATATTTCAGCTTAAACATATAGACCTTGACTAAGATATAGAAAGCACTGTATTTTATCCCCAATTAAATTTTAGATATATGCTGTAGTAAAATAAATAAATCTGAGAAGAAAACTGTTGAAATGAATAAACCATGTAAGTGGGATTCATTTATTAGATTATTCACAAGGAATATGAGCTGCAAACAATATTTATCTATGTATTTCAAGTTCTTAGTATATAGGATACCACTGGATGAAGATGCAAGCAAAAATCTCCACAAAAACTGCAATATTCTGGATAAAATATCCAGAATGGTAAAATATATATACCAAATCCATAATGCACAATAGCAAAATAGATACATATATAAAGGTAAACAATTTTTAAGATGCCAAAAAAACTAAACAAAAAAATAAAGTTAAAGACATCAGTAGCAATTTCTTGTCATTTTTTTTCCCTGTTTATCATAAGCCTAATGTAGAGTCTAAAAATCACTTGGTGTCTGTAAAAAAATCTCCAAATTAATGAACCATGCCTAATTTTGACATATTAAACAAATAATAAAGCTTTTTGATTTGAAACGTCCTTAAAATTCTTTACAATAATGCTTGACACATATGACACTATTTCTTCTTCAATAGGAAAATTATCAAAATATATTTATCTGTCTAGCATTTACTTTTAAAATTGATTTAATTTTCTATGAAAGAATAAATGAAGCTGTATGAGACTAGGTTTTTAGCTAATGAGCTACACATGTTCTTTCTTTACCATTTGAAAACAGTGTTAATTTTTTTTCCTCTCAGGAAATGCGTCCTATGTGAGTCACTGAAAGAAGAGTAACTTTTACTACTGCCAGCATATGGTGCTGCACATAAATGAAGACACAGCTCACTACTTCTGAAATCCGAAGTAATATGCAAGCATGTTAAGTAAATTATAAGCTATCAAGCCATTAGACCAGCTCAAAAATAGAAATGAGTTTTCTCCATCTTATGAGGTTCTCCAACCTCATAAAGTGTTTAAACTTTCAAATAATAATATTAGCTCCGAAAAAGGTTTACCTAGAGCCACTTTTCATACTCTTCTCACAGAAGACTTAGATTTGTGATGCTGGATCCAATAAATAACATAGAGGTACAAAGTGGTTCTTTCTGGAAATTACTCACTAACCTCACACTAACATTGAGACCACTCAAAAGGTGATCAAGGCAAGTGTATTGGTTAAGTGTTTTCCAAGTTCTATTCTTTGAATACCATTAATGTCTTAGATGACCTTGAAAGATTCTTTTAATCCTCCTCTTTTGTTTCCCCAGATACAAAATGACAATTCCAACTGCTAGACACATGCCCTGCAGGGAACAGAGCTGATAGCCAGATGACATTGAAGCTGACCCTGTCATGGACAGGCAGCTCATCGGTTGCACTCCATTTCCTTAATAACATCACAACACACAGGATGAATTACCATCAACAGACGTTTATCTCTGACAAGATAAGGGTCAAAAGATGGGCAATAGTTTGAAAAATTAAAACTTCTAGAGAATTCTAGTTCTTTCTCACAGTGGAACAACAATGAAACGTTAAATTACTAAGTGACACCTCTACTGAAGGTTTTAAATACTTCCATGAATAATTTATTACATGCCATCAGTCATTTTCAATGACTATGAAACTTTCAAAATAAGACTCAAGACAGTATTTCAAGAAAAAAAAATTTCCTTATTAAATTATTTTTCTAGAGATAAAACAACTTATATGTGAAACAAGAATTAACTATTAATATCAAGTTCATATTATCAATCAGTTGTATCTCAAAGATAATAACCATAGCAATTAGCAATTGTTCATGCTGCCTGTAGAACAGTCACTCTGCTAGATACTTTTGAAAGTTTATCTCGTTTATCTGGAAATAGTGGTGCAGGTTTATAATGCCGACACTTGGCAGACTGAGGCAGGAGTATTGCTGTGATTTTGAAGGCAGCCTGGGCTACATAGTGAGTTCAAGACCAGCCTGAACTACTTAATGAAAGCTAGTTCATAAAAAAATGAAAACAAAATGCATTTCCTTTAAATGACAATAGCATAAAGTAGATATTACTAATATGTCTGTGTGACAACTCTCCGAATTAGATCCATATAGGACATACACATGCCTTCTGTAAATAAAGAAGATCCTCTCCAATTCCCTTATTTTATACTAGAAAGGGTAATGTTTGGTTTGTGAGCTCAATTTAATCCAGATTTTGTAGAAAAAAGTTGAAAAACACCTTTGACAGATAACTAGACAGATTGAATATTTATTGGCTAGGAGATGACCATATGTTTTACTCAGTGTGATGATCATATTGTGGTCTTATTAAAAGAGAGCAGAATAAATAAAAACTAGGCCAAAGCAGATAAAAGTCAAATTTTTAGAACTGTAAACTGTAATTTCAGTACACACACCCAGTTTATTTATTCCTCTCTTCTCTTCTCTTCTTCTTCTCCAAGAATACAATAAGTTTTGACAATTCCTCTTTTCAAGACAAATGATTCATTAGTTTTATTCACAAGACTGCCCTTACAACCCGACTCATAGGCTATTAACTTTTACTCTCACACAACCTAAGACCGTTTGGTTACTTGAATGTTATGCCTCAGGATACATTAAGTTGGTTGAAAGTAAACAAGAGGTTTGATGAACTGATGAGAAAAATGAAGAGGAAAATCAAAGAGAAACATAACTTTTAGACTATGAGGATCTGTTTGTTCACAAGTACATTTTCCTGCTTGTTTTGAGACACATTTATTCCATCCCCATGTTACAGAACAGCAGCACTACCGTGTTCGGTCACAGTTCTAACCAGTGATCTGAAACATCATTGACCAGTTGGAGTTTGTGGATACAACTCTTCTCGAGGAATTGAAATATCCCCAAGCAGAAAAGGTCAAATTACACTTAGAACTTTTTAACTAGGGAAAAATACAATTTGAAAACAAAATCTGTGGTTATTTTTGTCATGCAGATCCTGAAAAGGAACATGAATGCTATAGTACAGAAATAGGTATACCTACAGAAATAATTATATGTCTACAGTTCCTATGTAAATTTTCTTAAAATTTTTCAATGAATATAGTTCTATAAAATATACAATAGATATTAATAGATTCATCTTTCAAGAATAAGAAATTCAACATTTCATTTTATCTTTCTAACATTTTTCTTGTTAAAAGAATAATTTGAGGAATATAATATAGAATTAAAATATGCATACCATGATATACATATGTATATATATGTGTGTGTGTGTGTGTGCAAAGTAATATATATATATACATATATATACATCCACACATATATGTATATATACATATATATATGTGTGTGTGTGTGTGTGTGTGTGTGTATGTGTACAGAGTTTTAACATTTCACATAGTACCATAATTAACAGTCTAAATAAATGTACTGCTGACCATGTTCATCTTACTTAAAAGTAGATATATATAATATCTATAGGCACATCCACGTGCAAAGAATTTGCAAAATCTATTCTTCTTACATTACTGTAATTGCCTATAGATTGGTCAAAAAAACCCAAATGTTTACATTTCTGTATAATCTGTGAACCATTTGTAGAAGAAAATAATTTTATATCAACTTGGAATATCAACAAATATTATTTCTTTGTATTACACAGTTGGATATTTATCCATATTTCTATTACTTTGTGATCTCAATCTCACAGTTAGTTCTCATACTTTGAAAATTAATTTTAATCAATCTTCTTACCTTTCATCATTTGGAAATTCCCTCGAGGGCTTTATTTATAAGGATTTAGGAAGATTTATGTCCCTCTACAGTACATTTTAAAATCCATATTTCTACCTTTGCTGACTTCTTTCATTTGATACCTCTCTATGACTGCTCCTTTCTCACTTATTGTCTTAATGTGACATCTTAAAATCTTTAAACATGTAAATGTGTATCCGGGAAAAACTGAAAAAGTATTTATAGTTAACAAGAGGATTTTAAAATTTAGACTGGAAATAATTTAAAATTGTGGTAACTATGATATCTTACTTACAATACATTGCTGATTGGGGAAAAGTGCAGTTCAGTGTCCTTGTTCATTCAGTTCTCAGCAATGGACAATTACTAAGTTTTCTAAATGTGTGGAGATCAGATAATGAAGCCTAACGTGCTTCCTCAGTGCACTCCTCATTGAGCAATGAGGAGAAAGAGGGCGTGGCGTGCGAGTGTGCTAACCGACTGCAGGGAAAAGTCAAAATGCCTGAGCTGAAGTTGTTTATCTGGGGAAGTACAGAGTAGGGAGGGAGACAGGTGAACTGTTCGTGCCTGTGTCTGAGTGGATAAAGCTAAGGAGCGCCAGTCATGGGGCCTCTGTGTTTAAAGGAGATGTGAACTTAATTTGTTTCTGTATCATTATTTTTCTTCTTTGTTACTCTTTGGTCAGGTTTCAGCCCAGCTCATAGGCTGGTTCCTACATAAATGAAAATACCATTGCTAAAATCAGAGTGCTATAAATAAAATGATGTCTTTTGCTTCCAAGGACTAGTGATATACTAGAATGATTTGAAATAATTATAAAAGTGTAATACATCACGGCAATCTCTGAGAGTAAGGTTAAGACAATAATGAGCAAGGTACCTTGAAGTAAGTGTTGCAGCTGTGAGCACCATCCTGTAAGTATTTTTAGGACAAATGAGAAATTAATTAACATTTTACAGAATGAGAAAAGCCATTTTTCCCACATTTACAACAAGCAAAGCCAGAAAATGTGCAAATTGTGGCTTTTTCCTTGAAGCCAATTAGAGGCATCAAAGAAAAATTGCACAAGTTAAACAGATAAGAAAAAGTTTATTCAGGACCATTGCAAGCATGATGAGTGATTGAATTCAATTGTGCTGAAGGAAATAAATGGTGAGAAGGTTTTTAAGTAGCTGAGTGAGCTTCTTTTAAAAAATCCTGGAGTGGACATACCTTAAGGATATCCTCATAAGTGAAATAAATAGGTCACAGATAGGTAAAGATCATGTCTCTTCTCTGGTATGAGAAAATAAAGATGTAAATGAGTTGTAGAATTGTTTGTTATATATTGTGAAATAGAAAATACTCAAAGCAAAATGGGGTGAAGGGGGGAAATAATGAGAATATAACAAAAAAGAAAGGAAACAAAGTTTATGTGCATAGGGGGTGGGGGTGGTAGGGTATGTAGGGCTATGGCGAAAAATGTGAATTAAGTTGTGTCATATATTGCTACAAATTCTCATTGTGGAGTGCAATCATGATGTGTATATGTAATGTACCAATAAAGATTTCAATTTTAAAAAATCCTGGAGGATCTTCAAGGTAAGGTTAGTCAATGTGACTGGAATGGCTGGTTTCTAACTGATGATTTTCTAACTTAGGCATTTGTCCTCCTGAACAGACTGGAAAATGGAAGCCCTATCTTTTTGAGAATTTCATTTTGAAGGAATGGGTGTCATGTCCTTACATAAGACATTTCTGTGATGTTTTAGACATCATATTGCCTCTAAGATATCAAGTGTTTATGGGTAGGGCTTTTATAAGTGCCTGGATCATGGGGAGTGTATAGTTATCGATAGACAGATGCACCTTAAGTCCATAGCTGGTGCTATTAAAGAGTGGGACCTGATGGAAGAGAGATGTCGCTAAGGACATTCATTTAGAGGATATGTCTCTTTCTTACATTCTTTCCTTCTCTCTGCTTCCTGGCCACCAAAAGTCAGTAGCTTCTCTCTACCAGGCCCCTCTATCTTGCTGTTCTTCCTGGAGCCAGCCAGCCATGGTTTGAATCCCCAAAGTTGTGAGCTAAACAAAACTCTCATCATTTAAACTGTGTGTTGGGTATAGTACCTCAGCAATGAGAAAGCTAATTCTTGCATCTCTGTTGTAAAATTGGCAAGAGGCTGGGACAGACACCTGGTATTACAGAGGAGAGAAGGAACCATAGCAAATTGTCTAAAGGAAGTGCTCTGAGAAGAGGGAAGAAAGAGTTCTACAGTTAGAAAGAACATTGTCAATGGCTCTTCAAGAAGAGAAGAAAATTAAAGCTAGCTATCCTGGATGAAGTCCCAAGATAGCACCCCAACCTAAAGTCTAAGGAGAGAGAGATGCTCTCCGGAGGAGATATGGTCTAGTGTTTGATCACTCTAAGTTGGCACTACCAGGTTTTGTAAGAAATCAGCAAGAAGAATTGACAAGTTTACTGAGCATGATTCATCATATGATTCCAAAGTAATTGTTAAAATAGAAATAGAATATTTTAAATTGTGGAATAGGTACATTTTATATACATATCATGATCACAATCAACACTGACAATTTGTACTCATATATGACATGACTTCATTCTATTTTTCCCATTCCTCTACCCTCTGTACTACCCCAACCCCTATATATATATAAGTTTTGTTTCCACTTTTTAAATGACCATCACAATATTTTCTTTCTCCTGATTACTTACCCCTACTCCATTTCTCTTTGAATAGTTTACATTGTGCAATATATAACATAAATTTTAGAACTCATTTACATTTTAAGTTTCTCATATCAGAGAGAAGAGGAATGGAAATTTTTATCAGTTTCTAATATCAAATATAGGATGACAGTGAAAATCCATAGGATACAGTAAAGAACCAGGTATACAAAGTAATAGAAATAAATAATACTTCATTTTATAAAGTAGAATAATACTCAGCCATAAAGAATTATGGACTTGAGACTTTTATAGCTAAATAGATGCACAATAAGGAAAAACTAAGTAAATAGGACACACATGTGTATATAGTAAACAGTTTCTCTGGGTGTGAGAAACCTGAAGTATAAGTGAGGACCATATGTATAATAGATAGATATTGTGCAATAGGAAGAAAATGTCCAAGGGATAAGGGAAGCTAGAGAGAAGAGGGAAGTAGAGGAAAGGAAAGAAGGGAAAGAAAAAAATGAAAAAGGGAGAAAAACTAGAAACCTCTTTGTACTTGGGCAGACGTGGAGGGATTGAGGGATGGCAGGAGATGGGGTAAAAATAAGAATGAAGACATGTCATGCACAAGTACAGGATCCCAGTGATAAATGTCATCACAGTGTATGCCTAAGATGTACCAATAAGTTAAAATTAAAATAAAAAATTAAGGTCAGCAGCTTGCATTGTCAACTGATGAGTAATATAGTAAGACATATTGTCTTGGAAATGTCACAGGTAAACATGAAGATGGACTTTTGTTTATTAAAACACAACTGCCACATGTTTTATAGTGCTAGCCAATTTGCTGTTCAGGTAGTACTCAGTGATCTGAAACAAACAGCTGTCCCCTAAGGGAGACCTGTCTCCTGATCTGCACTGACCTGCACTGGGACAGTGAAGGCCCTGGGACCATTAAGTGTCACCCATGGGAAAATGTGTGAAAGTAGTTTTAGAAAAGGTGCAATAAAAAGCTGGCGAATCAAAAAGATAGAAATAAAAATAAGAATGAAAAAATACGAGAAAAAGAACAGATTTTGCTTATAATTTCAAAGGCAAATGTAAAAGAAACAAGAGTAGTATAAAGTTCACCATTAGACAAACACAATAGTGATAGTGGGTGTGGTATAGTCTTGAGGAATATTGATACTAGTAGGTGACTGAGAAGAATTAAAACTGAAATAATCTTAAAATTTTTTCCATGAGATGTTTATCAATTTAAAAGAAAAAATAATTTTACACCATAGAGAGCTAACAATTAAAATGCTAACTCCATAAAAAGACAGAGAGCACCAAAAGTGAGACCTATGAACTTTCAGAACATCCTGATTTGGAAGGAGAGCAACACCTTAGAGTTCTCCAGTATTTCCCTTAAATATATGTCAGACTCAGAATCATGAAAAACACATAAGACATATCCAAACTAAGGAACACTGTATGGAATACTGTCTAAATTTGATAGCAAAAATTTAAAAATGGAAACAAAGCTTTTGTATACAGGGGATTGAGGTGGTAGGGTGGGCAAGGGAAAGGGAAAAAATGAGAATCAAGATGAATCATATATAAGGTAAAAATGTCTAATGTTGAATGTGATCATAATATATATGTGAAATATACCAATAAAGTCAATTATAAATTACATGTCATAAAACAAGTTAACATTGAGGAATTATCATAAATAAAATGTGGAATCCTGAAGTGGATGTTAGAATAGACAATAGAAATCAAATGTTTTTGAAACATAGATAAAGTCCGTACTTGAATCTGTAGTATGGAGGTAAGTAATGAAGCGAAAGAAAAATTGTGATGGTAATTATAAAACTGGAAACAAAGCTTATGTATATAGGGGTTGGGGTTTGTAGGGTGGGTACAGGAATGGGAAAAAATGAGAATCAAGTCATGTCTCATACTGGTACAAATTATCAATGTTGAGTGCGATCATGATAATGTATATAAAATATACCTACTTCACAATAAAAAAACTCACATTGGGTAAATAGATATTGGTTTTGATAAAAAGATCTTGGTTATACAATATGTTGATATTAGGAAAATGTCATTAAAAGAAAAAAAAAGCACATGGGCATTCTCTCTATACTTTTTTATGACTTCTCTCCCCTTCTAAAATTATTTCAAAACAAAAATGTAAACACCACAAACTATTCATTCTAATACTTAAATGTACTTCACCAAAGAAAGAATAATTCATTTATTGTACACGTTAAGTCCTTACTCTAAAACCTTCTTTCTGGACTCCTACCTTAGCAGAACAATATAGTCCTGTCAAATAGACAGGTGTTAATCTGTCCTAGTTAATATCAATTTTCTACATTGTGGAAACAATCTTAAGAACATTGTGAGTGATATTTGACTCTCCAGTCACCCAAGTGGACATTACCAAATACCAATTATAACTGAAGGTAAACAAGTCCTGAGCACATCAGGATTTTTTTTTAATAACAGCTTCTGGAGTACCACTTCTCCAAATGATTTACATAAACAGTGGCAGTGACTCTGAAGAGAGCAAACAAACTTGACCAACATAACTTTATAGGCTCTAAAAGCCATCAGAATACAAGTACAAATTCTCAATGATGAATCTGACCAGGATGTATACCTTATATGTACCAATACATTCAATAAAGGAAAAAAGAGAATACTACATAAAAGTATGAAAACATCTACAGTGTAGAAGACCTTTGTCATAAGAATTGGTTTTTCATAACAATATTAAGCACACTGCAAGCCTTGAAATTTGTCAGATTGAACATGGCTTCTAAAATTCTACATTACCTTTCAGAATGTAGGCATATTCCTACAGGAAATGGATGAAATTGGCTCTGGGAGAACAAGCTAACATAGAATTGCCTAAATATTCTTCTTAATAATTGTCTGCATTAAGAAAAACAGTATTCTTAGAAAGAGACTCATCTTCATGAGTTTAATGCTTTATTTGTACATGTAAGATATATTTCTATAAATCTAGACTAATTTAATAGATTTCCAGTAAATAAATAACTTTTCCAGGGATGGCTCTGTATAATTAAAAAAATAAATTTGAGGGGGCCGGGGAGTTAGCTCAGTGGTTCCGGCGCCTGTCTTGCAAGCGCAAGGGCCCGGGTTCGATTCCCCGGTAATCACATACCATACTGGGCGTGGAGACTCATGCCCAGCAGCAACCAGTACCACATACCACAGTGCCGGGCGTGGTGGCTCACGCCTGTAATCCCAGCACTCGGGAGGCAGAGGCAGGAGGATTGCTGTGATGTGAGTTTGAGGCTGAGCTCAGGGCCAGCCTGAACCACAAAGCGAAACCCTGTCTCAAAAAAAAATAAAAAATAAAAAATAAAAAAATAAATCTGATTCAGGTGATTTACAAAATTCAAGTTTAAATGGCTCATTTTAGTGCTACGTTTCTACCATGAATCCAGTACTGATTAATTGATTGACTTTAAGGTGTAAAATCCTTAGGATCTCAGACTGGGACACAATTTAGAGATTTGCTCCCAGGTATCAATTCTTCCTGGACTCTTGATAGATAAACATCCCACGTCTTCTTTCAGTAGGAAATGATAAATACCTTCCTGTGCTTTTCATGGCGATTTGAAAGTTCAGACAATATATGAAAGATCAAGATAAAAGAACTTGCCAAGAATCCCTTCAAGCAAGTACTGGATATGAAATTTTGTCCTTAGAATATTTCAAAGCACCATCAATAATAATAAAAAAAAAGAGCTTAAAAGATTTGTCAAACAAGAACAAAATGATAACACATTTTGAAAGTCTCAAGTCCTATTTCTATTCAAGATAATTAACAAAATGCTTATGGTAACAAGAAATAATTCACAAGGAAAATAAATTATGAAGACTAAATGGATAAAAAGAAAGAGTAATGCGAAACAGCTATAAAGGAGTGAGATAGGAATTAAGAGTTAGTACTTGTTAGCACAATTTAACTAGTTGTCCTTCAATCATACAGACCAGACAGCCAGCGCCATCTTAGCTGCGCTGGGACCGGAGCCTGTTGGCCTCCAGGCCTACTCTGGAAACTCGCCCAGGTACTCAGTAAAACAGTGGGCAGATCCAGGTAAACTGACTCCAGTGCCATCTTAGCTGTGCTGGGTCCAGAAGCGCATGCAAGGACTTGGTGTAGAAATGGGCGTTATTCCAGGAACCTCAGCCGGCGACATCACAGCCAAGCAGGGGCTGGATCCTGCCTTTCTCTACGTCAAATGCACAAGCACATCCAGGGACTCTGCACTGAGTGTAGAAGAACAACCCAGGAAATACTGGTATATAAGGGTCCTAAATATTAGGAGGCTTGCAGCAAACATCGCCAGACAACAGGGCAGGTACAAAGCCAAAAACAACATCAACAAAAAAAAATCAGAGATGAGCAAATGCTCAAAGTCTCAGATGCAAAGATACTCATCCCAAGGTAATAGAGGGAAGGGAAATAGAGAAATTTGAAGGTCAGTCGCCAGGGTTCTCATAAATGGTAACAAAAGCAGATCTAGTAAAATGGAAATCAGAACTGATCTCTGAGATGAAAGCAGAGATATTAAATACACTCAACACTATGATTAATAAAGTTAAAGAGGAAATCATCAAGTTGATAGAATCCAAGATTGTTGGGAACCACCCTGTTTGTGAATTGCAAGGTCAAAATTGACCAGGACTTCCTGCCTGCAAAGGACTTTGGACTTAACTCTTGTCTTCATCTCTGGTAACATCAGGGACTCAATGGTCCCACATGCTGTGATGCTTCAGGGCAAAACTGCACCAAATCTCCCCCTTCTCAAAGACTATTGCTGACATCTGCCTTGCCCCCGAGAAATCCTCATCTACATAACTTCTCTAGGACTATTGTTGGTGTGGCCCTGCCTTTCTGGGTATTTTGGACTGTAGATAATAAAAGGTGTGGTAGGCTGAGATCCGGAGTCCTTGCCGCCCAGAGTAGCATAGATCAGACCCAAGCTCAGTTTTCTCTAAGTCTCATTTCTGCCTAATTATTAATTATTTCACCGTGTGCCGTGAACTCACAAGAGACTAAAACTTAATGCAAAAGTTCTAGTTACGTTCCCTTCCCCTGTTTACTACACAAGATAGCAAAAGCAATGGAACCTTTTAAACACCTACAAGCAGAGGTCCAGGAAATCAAGAAAGAAAGTGAAAATTTATGCAATAGAATGAATATGGCAGAAGACCAAATTTCAGACCTACAAGACAGGACCTCAGCCAATGAACAGGAAAGGCATAATTTATGAAAAATGTCAAGATATAATGAGAAATCAATCCAACAAGTCCTAGACAACTCAAAGAAGAACAACGTAAGATTGATTGGAGTCACTGAGGAAGCAAGAGACAAGGAAAAAGACATTAAAAAACTATTCACAGAGATAATGGCAGAAAACTTCACAGAAAAAGGAAAAGAATTGGACATACAAATATATGAAGCATACAGAATTTCACATGCCCATGACATGAAAAAATCTACACCTATGCATACAATTATATAAGTTCCAGATATATATATATATATATATATATATATATATATATATATATATATATATAAAAGAATGAAATACTGAAAGCAGCCACAGAAAAGAAAACAATTACATACAAAGGGAAACCTGTGAGGATCACAGAAGACTTTTCAACTCAAACAATGCAAGAAGAGCCTGGAGTGAAGTCTTCCAAGCCCTAAAGGAAAACAACTTCCAAGCCAGACTGAGGTATCCTGCAAAACTATCTTTCAAAATTGATGGGGAAATAAGAGACTACCATGACAAAGACACCTGAAAAACTTTACAAACATGAAACCTGTGCTCCAAAACATTTTAAAGAATATCTTGGAGAAAAATAAGGAACGTTACAAATCCAGAAAACCTAAATGAGTCAACCCATGGGGCCAAACAGAAACTGATGGGAAAAAAGCAAAAGTAGAATAACAGAGCCAAGAACAGGAAAACAGCACAAAATATGCCTATATCAGTAGTAACTGTTAATGTCAATGAACTCAATGTGTCAATTAAGAGATACAGATTGGCAGAATGGATCAAGAAGCAAGATCCTACAATCTGCTGCATATAAGAAACACACCTAATTCAGAAAGAAACCCATGGACTGAAATTAAAGGGATGTAAAACAATACTCCATGCGATAGCAAACAGCAAAAAAACAGGGGTGGCAATCTTATTTACAGACAGAATAGACTTCAAGTCAAAATTGATAAAGAGAGATAAAAATTGACACTATCTTTTAGTTCAGGGAGAAATCCAAGAGAAAGAAATAACAATTTTAAATATCTATGCATCAAATTCTAATGTATGCAACTATATAAAACAAACATTAATGGTCATGAAAAAACAAGATAAACTCCAACACAATAATAGTAGGGGACCTCAACACCCCCCAGCCACAGACAGATCGACTGGACAAAAAGTCAATTAGGATAGACTTGAGTTAAACTAGACTCTTCAACAAATGGACTTAATAAGTGCCTACAGAGCATTTCACCCCACACAGTCAGAATTTACATTCTTCTCAGCTGCTCATGGATCATTCTCCAAAAGAGACCATGTGCTGGTTCATAGAAGAGGTTTAAGTCAATGCAAAGGGACTGAAGTTATCGCTTGTATTCTGTTGGTTCACAGTGCACTGAAATTGGAGCTGAATAGCAAAGGAAAGCCCAGGACCCCCATAAACACATGGAAACTGAGCAACACTCTGCTGACCAACCAATGGGTCACAAAAGAAATTAGAGAAGAACTTGAACAGTTCTTACAACTAAACGATAACCCCAGTGCAACATATATAAATTTATGGGATGCAATGAAAATAGTCCTACAAGAAAATTCATAGCAGTGAAGGCCTACATCCAGAAAACAGAGCAAGCTCAAATAAAAAATTTAATGCTGAACCTCAAGTGACTAGAAAGAGAGGGGCAAGACAAACCCAAAGCTCACACTAGGCAAGAAATTATAAGGATCCTGGTAGAAATTAATGCAGTAGAAACTAAGAAGACAATACCAAAAAAAAAAAAAATCAACAACTCAAAGAGTTGGTTCTTTGAAAGGATAAACAAAATTGATAGACCATAGCCAACCTTATTAAAAAAATGAAGGAAAAGTCTCCTATCTATGCTTAGGAATGAGAATGGAAAAATTGCTACTGGCCTAGAGGAAGTCCAGAGTATAATAAACACCTACTTTGAAAATTTATACTTCAATAAAATAGAAAATCTAGAAGAAATCGATGAATTTCTAAACACATATGAACTGCTGAAGCTGAATAAAGAAGATATAGGAATGTTAAATACCCCAATATCAATATCTGAAACAGAAAATGTAATTTAAAACCTGCCAAAAAAGAAAAGTTGGAATTATCAACAAAGAAGAGTTGGTGCCTGAACTTCATATATTTTTTAATAAAATTGAAAGGGATGCAGTACTCCCAAACTCATTCCTGGAAGCAACCATTACCCTGATTCCAAAATCAGAGAAAGACCCAACTAAAAAAGAGAACTACAGACCAATATCCATAATGAACATCGATGAAAAAATCCTCAATAAGGTCCTGGCAAACAGAATACAGACAATTATAAAAAAGATTATACACACCCTGACCAAGTTGGATACATCCCAGGGATGCAAGGATTGTTCAACATACGTAAATCAATAAATATTATACACTATATTAACAGACTCAACGACAAAAACCATATGGTCATCTCTATTGATGCAGAAAATCATTTGACAAAATACAACACACATTTATATTCAAAACCCTACAGAAGATCGGAATAGATGGTCTGTATCTCAAACTAATAAAAGCTATCTATGAGAAACTATCAGTCAACATCATACTAAATGGTCAAAAACTGAATCTTTTCACATTAAGTTCAGGAACAAGACAAGGATGTCCTCTCTCACCACTTCTGTTCAATATAGTTCTCAAAATATGAGCCACAGCAAATAGGCAAGAGAAAGAAATAAAAGGAATAAAGATAGGAAAGGAAGAAGTTAAATTGTCATTATACACTGATGACATGATACTCAATCTAGAGCATCCTAAAAACTCAATTAAAAAACTGCTGGACCTATTTGCCAAATTTAGTCATGTAGTTGAATACAAGGTCAACGTTCAAAAATCAATAGCCTTTGTATACACAATCAGTAGACCCACTGAGATAGAAATTGGGAAGTCAGTTCCTTTCACAATAGCATCCAAAAAAATTAAATACCTAGGAATCAATCTAACAAATGAGGTGAAAGACCTCTACTCTGAAAACTATAGCACTCTGAAAAAGGAGATAAAAGATGATATCAAAAAATGGAAAGACTTACCTTGCTCCTGGGTAGGAAGAACCAATATCGTCAAAATGGCAATACTCCCAAAACTACTATAGACATTCAACACAATCCCGATTGAAATCCCAACAGCATATTCCACAGATAGAGAAAAAAATCCAAACTTTCATCTGGAACCACAAAAGACCTAGAATAGCCAAAGCGATTCTAAGCAATAGGGACACGGTGGGAGGTATTAAACCCTGAACCTGAAACTATACTATAAAGCCACTGTGATAAAAATAGCATGGTACTGGCAAAGTAACATACCTGAGGATCAATGGAGTAGATTAGAAGATCCAGAAATTACTCCAGATACACTGAGCCACCTCATCTTTGACAAAGGAGCCAAAAATCCAATGGAGGAAAGATAGCCTCTTCAACAAATGGAGCTCGAAAAACTGGGCTTTAACTTGCCAAAGACTAAAATTAGACCTAGTTCTTTTACCAGGTGCCAAGCTAAAATCAAAGTGGATAAGAGACCTAAATATTAAAACAGAAACTCTAAACATGCCGCAAACAGGTTAGGTAAAACTCTGAAAGACATTCGCTTAAGGAAAGACTTCTGAACAAAACCTCTATAGCACAAGAATTGGCAGAAGAAATCAGCAAATGGGACCTCATTCTTTTAAAAAGCTTCTGCACAGCAAAGGAAACCACCAACAGAGTGAAAAGGCAGCTAACAATGTGAGAAAAATTGTTTACCACCTGTTCCTCAGACAAAGGGCTACTATCTAGAACATAAAAAGAGCTTAAAAAAATCAGCCCACCCAAATTTAAAGACATATCACATCTTTTCTCTGGTATGAGAAAATGAAGATGTAAATGAGTCCTAGCATTGTATGTTATATATTGTGAAATAGAAAATGCTCAATGTAAAATAAGGTGAAAGGGGACAATGTGGAGATTGTAACAAAAAAGTAAGGAAACAAATTTTATATATATGGGGGGGGTGGTAGGGTGGGTGGGGCTATGGGAAAAAATGAGAA
>PVIR01000928.1:50088-75297 GCA_004026965.1 Petromus typicus | reverse complement strand
TGGGCATCTGAAATGAATAGATACTTTTCAGAGAAAAAAATAAGAGCAGCTAAGAAGTAGATGAAGGAACGCTCAACATCATTAGTCATTCGAGAGATGCAGATGAAAACAACACTGAGATTTCATCTAATTGCACAAGGAATGGCTGCCATGTCAGAATTAGCCAGCAACAAATGTTGGTGAGGCTGCAGAGAAAAGGGAACTATTCTCAACTGCTGGTAGGAATGTAGACTCGTACAATCTCTTGGAGATCAGTGTGGATATTCCTCAGAATACTAGGATTGGGGGTCCCATTTGACCCTGCCATCGCTCTGCTACACACATACACAAAGGAATTAAACAGTCATTTCACAGCAACATATGTGCATCCATGTTTATAGCAGCTCAGTTTGTGATTGCTAAGTCTTGGAAACAACCCAAATGTCCATCTACTGGAGACTGGATAAAGAATATGTGGTTCTGTTATAGTATGGAGTATTACTCTGCCACTAAAAATGTTAAGATTGAGTCATTCACACGCAAATGGATGTACCTTGTGGACGTGGTCATAAGCCAAATAAATAGGTCACAGATGTGTAAATATATCTTTTCTCTGATATGAGAATATGAAGTTGTAAATGAGTTGTAGTATGCATAGTTGATATTGCGAAGTAGAAACTATTTAAAAGGGAAGAGTGTAAGTGTAAATAAGCAGGGGAAAATGAAAATGGTAATAATAAAGAAAGAAGAAAACAAAGATTGTGTATATAGGGGGCGGAGGGATGCAGAGTGGGGGGGACAAGGGAAAAATGAGAATCAAGTCATGTCATATTCTAGTACAAACTCTTAATGTTGAATGCGATTATCATGTGTATTCATAAAGTACCAATAAAGATAATTTTTTAAAAAATCATATGGACCAGAAAAATTCTAAAGCCACAATTCTAGCATTTCTAAAAAAAAAAAAAAAGATTATATCTGTATAATGAGTCTATAGAGTAGAATGTTAATATTTATCTTATTCATGGCATATTATAGATTGTCATTTCTTTCATGATTTTTCTTTATCAAGAAGAAAATATATGAGAGAATATTAAATAATTTCTTCAGACACTCATAAGGTTAAAATATTATTCTTATAATTAAAACAGTTCTCAAACATTGAGCTCTCATCAGCAGCACATATGTAAACTGTTCTCGAATATGAATTTCTACATTAAAAATAACTAGCTTATTTTTAGAGTAGGCTTTTCACAACAATGCATGTAGTATTTGTAATTTTCTAAGCTACTTCATTACATATTACATATTAAGTAACCCTTCTCACTACATGGAATGCAGGTAGTTTAATTCATTTTATATAGCTCCATTAAAATTATGTTATATAGATACAATCTGATACCCATATCTGTACATTCCACATTTATAGGTCTAACCAATTGTGGATGAAAACTGTTTGTGAAAAATAAAATTACATCTGTATTGATCATGTACAGGTTCTTTTTTCTTGTCTTTATTGCCTACACAATGTAGTATAACAAGTATTTATGTAGCATATATATTATATTACCTACCATAAGTAATCTAGGAATGTTTTAAAGTACGTAGAATAAGGAGAACAAAAATATGCAAATATTATGCCATTTAGATAAGGGACTTGAATATATGCAAAATTTGGATATTTAGGGCACC
Organism: Petromus typicus; assembly: GCA_004026965.1. Lineage (NCBI taxonomy): Eukaryota > Metazoa > Chordata > Mammalia > Rodentia > Petromuridae > Petromus > Petromus typicus. The sequence continues at coordinate 73,626 of PVIR01000928.1, read as the reverse complement.
TGGAATCAAACTCTCTTAGATAAACAACATTTAGGTTAAAATGTTCACCTGATATGCATAATATATAAAGCAAACCTTTGCTGCTGCAGTAAGGAAAATAAGACTCTATAGTCACACCTATCTACATCAGTGGCACTAACAATATGCTAAGTTTGTGTAAACTCGTCCATATGGTCAGAACACATACCTAAATTAAATAAGCAAAAATGTCATTCTTCTTGTCTTCTGAATGGGAATTTGGAGAGGCAGACATCTGGATTTGAAAGGCACTCAGCAGCTGACAAGAGTTTTTCATGTAAAATTCCATTTGGGAACTGGAAATGCTTAGGAGGCAGCGCCTGACACATGAGCCTAACTGAAAATCAAGACAGGATACACTTGAAGTTATGCCTATAGATGATCAGAAAATGAAAAAAAAAATTAAGGCCTCCACTGGATAAACTTTCAACAGTAAAATTCCATTATGCTTTGAGAAATCATTTAGAAAGATCCATTACTAAGACAGAAGCCTCAATGCAAACAGCTCTAAACACTCTTTAGTAATTGGAAACATTTTCAAAGCAAAACAAGAGATAGAATGATTTTTGCCAAAGGTTCTTAAGCATTGGATTTCATACGCTGTGAAATTAAGACAAAACAAAACAAAAAAAAAGTAGAATAAGCATATGTTTCCAAATTATTCTGTTTTACTAAGTAGGGACATAAAATACACATTCAAATAAAAAAAGGAAGAGAAAACTTCAGTATAAAAAAAAATCTCCACTATCACAATCATCTGTTTTTGTTTTTCCCGTAAGATACTGCATATATATTCCCTCATTTGTTTTATTTTAATAATTTGAATTTATTGGTAGATTTTAGGATACTTTATGATCACATTGTTGTATTTCAACATCAAATAAATATGAAAGATCCAAACAGAAAGAACAGGTTTTCCAAAGAAGAAGCCTGGCACTGCATTTGGTTTTGCCTTATTCCAAAGTTCCAAAACAAACTCTCACTGCTACTTAACAATCTCTTGGTATGTCTGTTTCACAAAACTGTTATGGGAGGTATGTGGTGCTATTTGCATCTGCTGTATAGAAGGCAGAAATGCAAATAAACATCCTGCAATACACAAAACTGCCTCCACAACAGAATCATCTGGCTTAAAATACTAATACTACAGCAACGGAGAAGCATTTCCTCAGCGTGACACTTTGGCCAAAGGCTGGTGGTCTCTAGTGCAGATTGACCTCCAAGTACTAATCAGACTGAAACAGTAATATCTTTGAGTCAAGCTTGCTGAGTAAGTCCCCCTGGAGTCCAGAAGAACAAAATGCCATATCATTTCTGTAGTATGAGAAACTGAGGGTGTCAATGAGTTCCAAAATGAGTAATAGGTATTGAAATAGGAAGAAAATGTTCAAAAGGAAAAGGGAATGGGGGGATTGGGGAAAGTAAAGAAAGCAACAAAAAAAATCGATGGTAAAAAGGAAACAAAGCTTATTTATATAGGGCATGGGGGTTGTAGGGAAGGCAGAGTAATGGGAAAAATGAGACTCAAAATGTGTCATGTGCTGTTAAGAGTTTGTTATTCAACAAACTCACAACATTGAATGTGATCAGAATGTATACATAAAATATTCCAAAAAATCAAATAAAAGTGCTAATAGGAAGAAAGACAATTAAAGCCACAATTAGGAGGTTTCCGTTATATTTGAGAATTCTATTGGAAACTGGACTAGAAGCTATGTGTTTCACTCTCGTGAAGAAATTGTTTCTCACCATATCAATTGACTTTGTATGAATGTGAATTTAAATGTGGCAGCCTTATGTGGCAGAGGAGATGCCAAGGCAACCCAATATTCAGGCTGTGGTGTGGATGCTAGTGACTGCTTCTATCAAGATCTACAGTGGGAATCAAGAGAAAGTGAGGTGAATGGTTTGAAAAGTTTGCTGCTCCACCAGAATGGTAGTACCTGCAAAGTTCTATCCAGGAGAATGTGGTGTCAGAAAAAGACTAGCATTAAAACAAAGTCAACTACCTGGCCTCACAATGACAGGAAAGATAGCCTTAAGGCATCTCAGGAATTAGACCCCAAACTTCAGAGGCTCAAGTGTGTAAGAGTAAACAAGATTGAAAGGCCTTGCTATCAGCAAAGAGCCCCAGGATGTCCTGTTTATTCAGTACCATAGAGGAAAATGTGTTTCCCAGCCATGGTTCCAGGGAGTCACCCTGCTGCTTGAAAGGTGCTAGACCTTAACAACATCCACATTGTGCTTGTTTCTCAGACACACAAGACCAAGTACTGTGGTGTCATGAAAGCTTCCTCCTAGATTCATAAGAATGTCCGGAGACTAGGAAGTAGGCAGTGCATGAGGCCGTGAGATGGAAGGTAAAGGTCAAATGGAATGTCTAAGAAGCTGGACGTGCCAGGAATGTGAAATGCCTGCTGGGGAAGGGAGCTCAGAAAAGGCCGTGTGGGTGGCAAGCTGCAGCGCAATAAGAGCAAGTGTACCCCACTTGTGTGGACTTCACATCTCACCACAACCTGCCCTGGCTGCTGCACAGCGACCTGCCAGAATGCATGTTTGTCCCAGTGGGCTGCTGTCTTGATTTGGTCCACTTTCTATTTTCTTGTTCTCCGCTTTTAGAACGAGAATGTTTACAATGGCCATTAGACTTTGGAAGCATTTAGCACTCTATTTTTACAGGCCCTCTCACTTAAAGAGCTTGCCTTGAATCTCAGAAGAGAATTTAGACTTGGTTTAATTAGGGTGTTTTATTTTGGTTTTGGTTTTGGTTTCTTTTTGTTTTGGTTTGGTTTGGGGTTTTTGTTTGTTTGTTTGTTTGGGGTTTTTTTTGAGTCAAGGATTTCACTTTGTAGCTCAGGCTGGCCCTGAGCTCAACCTCAAACTCATAGTAATCCTCCTTCCTCTGCCTCCCAAGTGCAGGGATTACAGGCGTGACACCACACCCAGCATTGTGGTCCGTGGTACTGAATGCTGGTGGGCTTGAGTCTCCACACTCAGCATTGCTGTATGTAGCTACCAGGATCAAACCAGGCCCTTGCACTTGCAAGGCAGGCACCAGAACTTACTGAGATAAATCCCCAGCCCTAATTATTCATTTTTAAAATGTAATAAATTGTGAGATGTTTGCAGTCCATTACATTCATCTTCAGAAATCAGTATGTATACATATGGTATCTTCATCATTTTTACCATCCCTTCTCCCTTTGCCCTCACCTTCTCCAAATCCTCTTTCCTTCTAAAAGTTTGTCTCCCTGTGTCTTACAATTTTTCTTTTGCTGTTTAAACTATTTATATTTAGAGTTTTTCATGTAAGAGAAAACAGATGATATGTATCTTTCTATGTATGATTTATTTCACCACCATTTTGGTCTCAAGATTCATCCATTTTTGGTTTCTTTTCTTTGAATTTCCAACAATAAAGTCTGCCTAGCTTTTCCTTTGTTAATGTCTTTGACCTTATATTTTTGGAACAACTCCCATTACCCACATTTTTTCAGTCTTACCCCAAAACACATTAATGGTTTAAATTATTCATTCATTTAATTAATAAATATTTATGTTACATTTCTGATGTCTCAAGCACTGTTGTAAGGTTAAGGAAATTCATCTAGGGGAAAAAGTAGTTTAAAATTGTTGGCTTCATTGCATTTACCAGGTAGAGGATATAGTAAATAAATGAGCAAATATGTAGTATGTCAGATAGTGAAATAAAATGTTATGAATAAAAATGAAAGAGGAAGGATAAGAGCTTTTATAAGGAAGGAGAATGGTAATGAAAATTTAAACAGAGTGGTCTGTGTCATCTTTGCTAAAGGCAATGTTCAAAGTGGCAGGTGTGTCGGGCAGTGAGAGTTAGTGAGGTTGCGGTCTGGCGGGAAACGAAAACCTGACCAAAAACAATATAAATTATATTGAGTTAAAATATAAATTTCTGTGAAGAAAAAACAAATGGATATTAGATATTAGATAAAACTTCTGTATACCTTTGAAAGGTTGTAGATTATAATATAAAGCTATATACATGAGATAATTTCTAGTTTACTTGATAAATTTCCAGTTTAGGTATTTTATATCTTTATTTAACATATTAATGATGTTTTAGACTAGGGAGATCCAAAATCACTTTTTTTTTTAGATTTTTTGAGACAGGGTCTCGCTTTGTGGTTCAGGCTGGCCCTGAGCTCAGCCTCCAACTCACATCACAATCCTCCTGCCTCTGCCTCCCAAGTGCTGGGATTACAGGCGTGAGCCACCACACCCGGCACTGTGGTATGTGGTACTGGTTGCTGCTGGGTGTGGGTCTGCACACCCAGTATTGTTATGTGGTTACCAGGGAATCGAACCCGGGCCCTTGCGCTTGCAAGACAGGCGCCGGAACCACTGAGCTAACTCCCCGGCCCCAAAATCACTTTTTGATCTTTCACAATATCCACCCTGATTAATTTGGCCTCTTTATCAAAGGAAAAGTAAAAAGACAAGTCCATCTTTCTAGCTCTGAATTCAAAGACCACATCCCTGAGCACTATTTCTCTCATATCTGGTACTCAAGTGCATAATTGTAACAATTACTACTTTTCCAGCTTCCAAATTACTACTTTTCCAGCTTCTCCTTATCTAAAAGTCTAGTGTCAAATCGCACCATTTCTCATCTTAATAATACCAATAATTCTCCAACTCCCTTCTTCCTCCTGTACCTTACTATGACTGTTTTCAATGAAGTATGATATAGACCTCTGCACAAGAATGTCAGATAAAGCTACCACCTGTTTCAAAGACCTCCAGTGTCTTCCTCCTCTAAAGGATTAAAGGCCAAATATCTTGTAATGGTTTATTTACTCTACAGGATCAGACCACAGTTTAGTTCTTATTTCTTTTATCATTGCTTATCTTATTAATATCAATTCTATGACATTTTCTCCTCTAAATTTTTCTACTTCTTATTCCATCCTCTGAGAATGTGTCAGTGAGTGAAAATCACTCTTAATTAAAGGTTAATGGAAGGGTAGCCTCACTAATTACCAAGCTAGTCAGTCACACATAAATACTCCAAAATGTGACTTAAGTTTATTCATCAGCATTGTAAATTATTTAATGCATAGAAGTTGGATATTTTTCAGTGTTAGAAAGTAAAAATGCAAATGCCAAGATGCAACTCTGTTATGAACTAGAGAATAAAAAGATTAGACTTTCATCACAGAAACTATAATGACTGTAAAATATCCCACATTCCTTTGCCTTCTTTTACGATAACCTCACAGGTGACAAGAAAAATTTAAAAATGGGGAAAAGAGAAGGAAAAATTATAATAAAAGCATATATTTTAATTTATAAAATTTGACTTTGAGTGGTGAAAAATTATTTCTAAATCATTTTGGAACAAAATACAGCTATATCAATCATTTAAAATTAGTTACTAAATATTGGTTTTTACTTAGAATTTAATAGAAACCAAAGCAATGTAAAATAAATGTATTTTAATAAAGTTTTACTATCTGTTAAATGAAAGCAAAGTATTTGACAATAGTCTTTCTTGGATTGTAATTTCAGATACCATTTATGAAACTAAATTTAATGCAAGAAGTTTTGGATAATATAACATATAGTTCTTTAAATTTTAATGTTCTCTAAGTTTTTGTATAATGACATATAAAGTCAACAAAAGACACAATTTCTATTTAAGCTAAAAATTTCAATAAAAGAAACATGAAATTAATTATGCTACATTTTTACAGTGGATAGAGAACCTTATACTTCAGCTTATAAAAATTCAAATGAACTAAGTGCACTGGCCTTTAGACTTTTTAGCAGTTTGGGTTTATTAAATCAATAGGGACTAAAATATGAAGAAAACTGGGTCAAAAAAAAGAGAGTTAAGTTCATCTAGAAGAATTTTTGGGAAATGAAGAAAGATAAAGGTCATTCAGATATAGACGAGGTTAGGAAAAAGACTTCACGAAAAATCCTTTCAGACATACTAGGGTTATTTTCCAGATAAAAAGAGTTTTACAAATCATATTTACCTCAACAAATGTGAAAATGAATTTGCTCCCAGACAAACCCCTTCATATATATATATATATATATATATATATATATATATATATATATATATATATGGTCAAATCTTTCACCTGAGGGAGCCCTGACTAATACAAACTACAAAAATAATTATAAAAATCTAAACAAACAAAATGTGATTTCAGCAAACTGTAAAGCTTTTGAAAGAAAAAGAAATAATAGAATAAAAACACAGCCCACACATTGGGAGAAAATATTTGCAAGTCAAAATCTGGTTAAGTGGCTAATTTTCAAATTGTAAAAAGAAATCAAGCAAGTCAATATCAAGAGAATACTTCAATCAATTTAAAAATAAAAAGAGTAAAGTAATTAAATACACATTTCTCAAAATAAGGGATATAAATAGCCCATAAATATATGAAAAATAGGGACAGAGGATATAGCTCAGTGGTTCTGGCACCTGTCTTGCAAGCGCAAGGGCCTGGGTTCAATCCCCGGTAACCACATAACAATACTAGGCGTGGAGACTCACCCCAGCAGCAACTAGTACCATATACCACTGTGCTGGGCATGATGGCTCATGCCTGTAATCCCAGCACTTGGGAGGCAGAAGTAGGAGAATTTCTGTGATGTGAGTTTGAGGCTGAGCTCAGGGCCAGCCTCAACCACAAAGCGAGACCCTGTCTCAAAAAACGTTTAAAAAATACATATATATATACATACATACATATATATATATATATATATGAAAAATACTCATCATCACTGATCAAAAGGAAAATACAAATTTAAACCAGAAGCTATCACCTCATAACTATTAATGGATTTTATCAATAAGACAAGGGAGATGTATTATCAGTGTCACAGACCAACCCACTGTTGGTGAAATTTAAATTAACAGAGCCAGTACTGAGAACCACATGGAATTTCTACAGACAAGTAAGAATAGAATTATCATATGGTTAGGAATCCCACTCCTGGGTATATATCCAAATGAATTGATATCTATATGCCAAATAGGTGTCTCTGCTCCCTTGTTTGTTAAAGTCTTAGTCACAAGAGCCAAAATCTGGAATCAACCTAGATAGATGTTATCAGAGGAATGAACACAGGAAACACAGCACATGGATACAAGGAACACTGGTCAGCATTTAAGAGGGTGGATGAGGCTCTGCCATTTCTAACAAATGAAAAATGCTATGCTAAAAAAATAAAGAAATAAACATTAAGTAAGTAAAAAAAAAAAAAAAAACCCACTAAGCAATATAAATGAGAAAAGATAGAACACAAAACCTCATTTAGATGTAAAATGTAAAAATACATCCCTGAGACATAAGTAGTGGTGGCAGTGCTAGACATGGACAGGAGACTTGTTGGACTAAAAGTTTCCCCTAAACCGGTGTACTATGCTGTAGAGATCTATTACACAGATAGTGACTACAATAAATAATCATGCACTATATATTTTTAAATTATTTAGGAGAAATTTTAAATATTTTTAATATTTGAGGCTACAGACCTATCTGAATCACTTCATATTATAAATCTATATCAAAACATCACATTGTGCACTGTACATCTATGTTGTTATAATTTAGCAATACTGAACCTGTGAAGAATTTTTTGACTCACATGCATTCTATAGCCAGAATAAACAGATATTGTAAGAATTTTGTCAAACAAACAGGCAAAGCTATTAATATTTATGCTAATAGACGCTAAGTAATAGACCGTCATTAAAATATTTGAGTAGTGACTGAGTAATTTACAGTAAATCTTATCTTGTACAATTAGATGCGATTTTTGGAAGGAAGAAGGATAAAAAATAATGTAATACCTTCCAGTAAATACATTAAAATCTGAGTGTGGCTGAGAATGTCTTCTAATAGGAAGTCTCTCCTTATATTTTTCACAACTACTAAATATCCTTATATCAAACAGTACTAAATTGTGTAAACATAACACCAAATGGAAGAGTATATTAACTGTGATCATGGAGTTTAGAATCTAGCAGGGTTGCGGAAGGAAGAAAAGTAATTACGTAAGAAATGATAAATTCATACTAACTGTCACAGTGGTGATCTTTGTGTGACATAGATGCATGTTGGGGAGATTAATCTTAGATTTAGGCTTCTAAGAATGTTGAGGGATCTGGGAGCCTAAGGTGAGTAGGTTTTTACTGGTGAAGGGTTTGTGCTCTTGTGAGATGGAGGAATGGCATGAGGAAGAGTGAAGGCCTTTATAGAAACTAAAACCTCTGTACAAGACAGAATCTGAGAGAAAGAAGTGAAGTATGGTGCCAAAGAGGAAAGCAGGGAGCACATTCTGAATTTGTAAGGACAAAGGGTATTTGGATGTTATCATGTTAAAGGCCATGGGTAACACTGAGTTCTACAAGGGTTTTTAGGTAGAGTATAAAACGCCAATTTGCACTTCAGAAATAGCAAGTGAATTTAGTTGTGGAGAAGGAAAATTACAAAACTGAAGGTTTGAGACAATTCAGGGATCTGCTATAGAAATCGAGGTGAGAAACATCAGTGTTTGAGGTGCAGTGCTCAAGATAGTCATCATAGTGCCTGAGTTTGACTAAACTTTTCACAAACTGCTGGCTGAATCAAGGCCTCTCAAGTCCAGTTTCTTAGAGCATCAATTTTACAAAACTCATAATTGTAAATGATTCCTTTACCTTTTAACGATGTAATTCTTTTAAAAAGTGTTTTACTAGTTTTATAATAAAAATATCTCTCAGGAAGACCTGGACTCAGCCATTTGAAATCCCAGTTTCCCTGAATTGTAAGAGCTTAGCTTTAGAGGACACCCTTGCCAAAGCGAAATGATGACTCGACCTCTATTATGAAGAAAATGTTTAGTGCAATTCTATCATTCTTTTAGGTAAGGGCAGTCAGCAGACTTCATAACTTTCAATCTTTCTCATCCATTTCTGTAAAATCTCCAACACTGTTTTTGCAGAATTGAATTTAATATGAATTCTAGTCTTGCTTCCCTATTGCAGTCAAGGTGAATAAAATCTGTCTTTCCTATTTAACTTTGGTGAAGACATTCTTTATTGATAGTGGAGATGGTGAAAGGTGACAAATATTTAGAAAAAATATCCAGAACATATTTGGGAGATGCTAAAATCAGAACCTACTGTATGATTAACTGTGAGAGGATCCCCAAATTATTTTGGACATGGGAGACTGAAAATATAAAGGTAGCATTTGTACTATGGAGGTTCACTTAGATCCAGGCCATCAGATGATTCATGTAGATTTGGATATAATGAGAGCCTCAGGAGTCTATAAGCTCTCCAAGGGGGGAGGGAGGTCAGCAGACAAGATAAGTCAGAGTTCCCTGTCTGTGTAGCATAATTGAAATCTTAGGGCTACATTACAGACAAATGGGAATAATTGGAAGACTCTTAGGTTCAGAGTCCTAACTATCTCTAAATGGGAAACTGATAAAGGAGAAGGAATCGTGATAAAAATTGAAAATCATCACCCAGAGAAGTGCAGAAGTAGAGTTACTGCCACGTACAGAGATGAAATCACAGAAACCAATGCTAAGAAAATGCAAGTGTGCTGCCGCTAATCCGCTGCTGCCCCGTGGCATCTCATCCAGGTTTACCCAGACTGTCTTTTCATAAGAAACTGAGCCAAACTGCAACATAAGGAAGATAACGAGACCATGTCTCCTCATATTTTAAAGGGTAATTCAGTATAAATTTGAACTACTGAAAGTATATTTGGATAATAAATAGCTCTTATTAAAATGTTTTCAATTTTTAAAGTAAACCACCCAAGCAAAGCATTTTTTCCTTTTTTATGGTGAAAGATATTCAGTTAATGGTAGTGCACAACCAATAATAAGACACTTCTTCCTATTAACACCATGGACTTGGAGTGAATATGGCTTTTTGTTACATTCCAAGAATCACCTCTAGTCATTTATGATTTTATATGTTCTAATTCCTTTGTTGCTGTTGACATTTTGAGGTTGTGTCCAGTAACCTTGGTAACTGTTCATACTCCTGTCCTAATTTACTTCTATTTATAGAGCTCTGATAGGTTCAGTGGCTTCAGTGAAGATTTTCATTATAGCAAAACAGGTTTACAAACTGTATATTCTTAGCAAGTCAATATCAAATATATGAGAAATCCTGATCATAAAAACCATAGTTGTTAAAATTTCTGAGATTTTGAGTCATCAGTAAACATATTTTGTGTGAGTGTGTGTGTGTACACGTGTGTGCACAGGTTTTTTAAAGGCAGCGAAATCTCATGCTAAAGTACTGAAATGGCTACATGTATGGTTGAATTAAAATCTTTTTAATGTGTTTTGTTTAGTCATTCATGCTCTGTTCTTTCAACAACCACAGAAACTGGAGAAAACAACTTCAAATACATTCAAATGAAATGTGCCCCTCTATCTACTCTAAAACAAGTCTAATAACTTTACCCACCATCCACAAGACACTACCATCATATATTAAATTTCAAAATTAAGAATAGGACTTTTGATTTATTTTTCAACCTTAAAGGATTTTAAACTTTATAAAAAGAAAGAACCACTAGCCAGTATGTGTTACTTAGGCAAAGATACAGAAAAACCATCTTAGAAGTGAAGCCCTACATAACTTTATGAAGGTGGCTGAGAACTTTGCCAAGGAAAGGATAGTGGATTCTCAAACTCCCTAAGCTCTAACAAGAAGAAAGCCTCTAGTATGGTTCCAGGAACTCAATCAATGTTGAAGAAAACAAGCATCTAACAATTCCAATATGTTTCTGTATTTCACTACCATGAATTATCTTTTCGATCACTATTTTAGTTCTACATTATTTATATGAATCCATAAATGTGCTGGCGTCATTTAGAATTAGTTGCATCAATGTAACCTTTTTCAACCTCTGAAACAGTCCTAATTAGTTCCCATCTTTAAGGAAAGAAAATCAAAGACTTGGGAATAAAGAGTCTAGTATATCAAAAATGCTGGGCACCGTAAATCCAGGAAATTCACTACATATGTTTGTGTCAGCTTATTTGTAAAAGGTATGTTTCAGATCTCCCAGTGGATATTGAAACTAGCAATATCACCAAATCCTATCATTCATATATATATATATATATATATATATATATATATATATATATATATATAGTTTGTAAACCTGCTTTTCTGTGTGTGTATATTTTCAGTAATATAAAATTTATAAATTTTATAATTTATAAATTTAAATAATTCTGAGTAATTGGTATGGTTTGAGTGTTCCACAAAAGCCCACATGTCAAAAGTATAATTGTTGAGGTCTAGCAGAAAACAGTAAAGTAACTGAGGTTGTATCCTTGATGGGTATATTGAAATCCTGGTCCCTGTCTGTTTCTTCCATTTCCCAGTCACAGCAGGTGAACAGATGGGTTTGCTATAACTTTCACCAGGATGCACAGCACAGGCCCAAAGTCAAAAGCACCATATGACCATGGTCTCAAATCACTGATACTAGAGCCAAAGTAAATCTTTCCTCCTCAATTGATTATCTCAGACATTATCTCACAGACTTAGCAAACTGGTACACTAGTTATTATTGACTAATAGTCAAATAGAACAAGTAGAAAATAGACTGTAACACAACTGTTACTATCACTTGGGAGGCACAATTAAGTAAAATAAAGGCTACTTGAATAATAGCACAGCAACACCACCTGTGTGGCTCTGCCAGTTGAGTGGACTATGGAGTGAGTAGCGGACAGGTGGCACATACAGCTTGGATCATCCAAACAAGAGTGATCCACCAACCGGGGGGAGCAGAGTAGGATGGCATGAGACTTCACCCTGCTCCTAACAACAGCACACTGTGTAATTTAAATCTTACAGATTATTTATTTCTGGGATTTTCCACTTAATACTTTTGGATTGTGGTTGAATATAGGTAATGAGATTCCAGAAAGGAACTTATCAGTTATTCAAGAGGTTTTTACCTATGAAATGCCTTAAGTTTCTAAAAAAAAAAAAAAGTAAAGATATAGATGTACCTCAACTTACAATGGAAGGATGTAGTCTGATAAACTCTCAGTTTGAAAACATCATGAGTCATAAATGCGTTTAGTACACCTAGCTTTCTTTTGGTTTTGGGTGTTTTGGTTTGTTTTTGTTTTCATTTTTTTAAAAAAAATCAAATCTTTATTGGTACATTATGAATACACATCATCATTGCATTCGATATTGAGAGTTTGTACCAGAATATGACATGACTTGATCTCATATTTCCCATTCCCCCACCCACCCTGAAAACTCCACCCCTACATACATAAGCTTTGTTTCTTTTTAAATTACTATTACATTCTTTTTCCCCTCATTATTTATCCCTATACCCTATTTCCTTTTAAATATTTTCTATTTCACAATATATCAATTATATCTTCATTTTTTCATGCCAGAAAAGAGATATGATATTTACACATCTGTGACTTATTTCCCTTATGAGGAAGTCCTGAAGGTACATCCATTTGAGTATGAATGCCTCAGTCTCATAATTTTTTAATCTCATCATTTATAATGGCAGAATAATACTCCATGCTATAAAAGAATCACATCTCCAGTCTCCAGTTGATGGATGATTTGGGTTGTTTCCAAGATTTAGCAATCACAAACTGAGCTGTTATAAACATGGGTGCATATATGTTGCTGTGATAGGAATCTTTGAATTACTTTGTGTATATACCTAGCAGAGCAATAGCCAGGTTGAATGGGACCTCTAATCCTAGCCTTTTGAGGAATATCTACACTGATTTCTACAGGGGTTGTACAAGTCTATACTTCCACCAACAGGAGAGGAGCATTACTTTTTCTGTGCAGCCTCACCAACATTTGTTGCTGGCTAATTCTGTAACAGCAGCCATTCTTTGTATAGTGAGATGATTTATTTTGGTTTTTTTGAGACAGGGTCTCACTTTGCTGTTCAAGGTTGACCCTAAGCTCAGGCTTGAATTTAAAGCAGTCCTCCTGCCTCTGCCTCCCGAGTGCTGGGATTACAGGTATGGGTCACCACACCTGGCACGGTGTTAAGTGGTATCAGGGATTGTACTCAGAACCTTGCATTGCCTGATGCATGCCGGAACTACTGAGCTAAATCCCCTGCACAATACACCTAATTTTGTAAACAACATGGTTTTGACAATCCAGTCAACCATGGAGGAGTGGCTCTTTACTTGCATGAGCATATGGCTGACTGAAAGCAAATAGCTTCCCAACACTCCTAGCACTATAAAAATGTACCATACAGCATATTTCTAGTTTGGCAAAACACTTAAATGCTTAGTTAAAAGTATAGTTTTTACTGAATGCATATTATTGTCACACAAGTATCAAGTTTAAAAGTCCTAAGTGAAGCCATCATAAGGGATTGTAAGTATAAAACTAGCATAAATGGGTTGATATCTCTTACATAATTAATTTTATAAAACTAAAGTTTATTGATAATATCCTATGTGGTAGAGGCAATTATATTTTTCTCATACCCCATCCATTCTTCAAAGAGCACCTTAAAATTGATACTGTTACTGCCACAATCTTACAAATGAGAAATTCAGCATCAGAAATGTAAAGTTTTCATCACTGAGTTAATAGTTAGTACAAATAAAATATGAAACAATAGTATAATACACCAATTCTACATTAAACAAGTTTGAGGGAAAATTTCTCCAGCAAGAATTTGAACAATTTCCCAAATGTCTACCAGCACTACTCTTTCTGTTGAAGAAAATAAACCAGGGTGAAGATCTAGAAATTAGAATTTTTCTCTTATTGAGAAATCTAGAAATTAGAATTTTTCTCTTATTGAGAAATTAGAATTTTCTCTTATTCTCTTATTGTCATGGATGTCAATGTCATGAAAGACAGAATGAGGAGTAACTGCTCTGCTCTCAGGGGTCCACACCCAGGAGACTTCAGATTCGACACTATGCAATCCCCTTTTAGGACTTTACTTCCCAAATACTGTACCTCTTCATGGTGAAATGATTCACCAATGGAGACGACCTAGGGCTGGGCTTCTCTGGGTAGTTTCTGAATCATAATCAACAGTCTGATTATTGATTGTAGGACTGTGCTATTTGGAAATTTTTTGAGTTTAAAAGGATCTGATTTAAAGTCCATAGTCTTGTGTTTCACAAATCATCTTCCTAGAACAGAATTATATCAACTCTAGTTTCTGGACTGTAGCATTAGTGGGGCAATAATACCTCAGGGAATAACGAGCCTCCATCCAGGTTCATAAATGTGCTGTCCTGGAAAGATTGTGAGGCCAGAGCCTGAGGAATACAATTTGGTTCATCAACACAACTTGAATAAGCTACTTAAATACTTTGAGTCAAATTAGCAAAATCAAGTAAAAAGAAAAAAAGACCCTCTAGGTATTTTTCACAAAAAAAGATAATTCAGATATGTTCTAAAAGCTAATAAAGTTAACTAGTATCTCCATGTTTAAATATAAAATATTGTTTAGCATATGTTTAGTATCATCTTGTGGGATCATTTTTAGGGCTTTCAAAAATTTGACTATCATTATGTTTAAGAAAGGTATTGTTGCAAGAGAAGTTCATTTTAAAGCCTCTTCCAAATTCGAGTTTTTAGATAAAAGTTGCCTATTTCATCCTTACTGAAAGCGTGAACAGTGAACACTGTAGACAGTGAACATTGTGAGTAATATGTTGGGAGCCTATACATAGTAAAGCTGTTCTTGTTTCATCAGTGGGTGTCAGCACAGTATTGGTCCAGTAAGTATTCATGTTTAATAATTAATATAATCACTAATTTCCATTACTGTTCCATTGCCACTTCATAAAGCATGAACTGTTTTTGTTTCATTTGACCATGGACTTGATCTCATTATTTCTCAGTTACAGACCTTTACAATATCCAGTGGCATTTGCCACTAATGACAACAGTAACAGATGATGTTCAGGCAAAGCTACTAAGTGAAATGCAGAAAAAAATGATGATAAATAACTGTCACTTCATTACTAAACACTGATTGAAACTGGTTATAGCATCTTTCAACAGAACAGAGTTTGCATAATCCAAGAACCAAGAAGGCATTTCTTCCTTTGTAACAGCAGCTAGCAAAAGAAATCTAGCCCTTTACCTTGTACCATGACAAGGAATTCTGCATCAAATGCCAATGGGAAATAAAATGACTATCAAGTGAATCTATTTTAAAATGTAATGGTGTATTCTCAGTGATGGTGCTTGTGAAAAGCATCAAACATATACTTAATTCATTGGACACAAATTATAGTAATTTTGAATAGAAAGTGAAGAGTGCATATGGATGTGGATTTGAACATCTTAACATTGTTATATCACCACAGGGAATATAAGATTGTTTGGGAGATAAATATCTATGTGGTAGAGAGTACAAGGTCTATCAAAATGTGAATTCTGCTTCATGGAGAGTTCTGAGCTGTCTGTCCAACTCATTCATCTCCTGATATGAGAGTAGAATCTGCTGTACACTGAAAAAGGTGTTACTGGAATGAAATTCCTCATACTATAACATGATGATTTTTTAAAAGTTAAAAGGAAATGTTCACCCTTCCCTTTAGAGACAGCTGTGGAGCTCTGTATTCCTTTCTCATTCCACTAGTGATATGTGTCAGGTCTGCTGGGGTGATTTTCACTTTTTAATGTTTTTTGGTATTGCATTCCTCTTACTCTGTTTATTTCCTACATACCAGACAAGTTATATAAATCTGAGGCTTAAAAATCTTATTTACAAAACTGGGATATAATGTCAATGCCCTAAAGTTAATATGAGATCCTTTAAAAGTTAGGGAAATTATTAACTCTCTGTATTTTCCCCAGAAAGAAGACCCTGAGAATGGAAGGTCATTACTTTGGAGAACAGATCTTAGGGAACAGCACAGAAGCCTAATAATAAAGAATCAGAAAGAAATTAGACCTACTCCAAAGATATATGAAGAAGCCAGACATTACTATAGAAATGTAAACTTGATCCCTTTAGGGTATCTGTGAAAAATGAATAACAAAGTTGTTCACCACCCCAGAATAATGAAGACAGTATTGATCAAGAGTTTCTCTAGGGCATGTCCATGCTTCCTTTTAGGTCCTGGAGGTGGAAATGTATGAATTATAATAATTATATATTTTCTAAAGGGATTCTACATTGTAGCTGTAGAGAAGCTCCAAGGCAGAAAATCAATAACTTCAGAGTTATTTAGAATTTATACAGATAAGACATACAAGAGCAGAGGTTAGGCAGGTTGAATATAATGTTACTCAGAGTAGATCTGATGGTCAGGGACCTATCTTGTCCCTAAACCTGGTTAGATTATCACCCAGGAGCATTACAAATGATTGGACTGCCAGGAAACTGCAAACAGTGCAATAAAAATTCAGGCTGTAGAGCATTTTCAGTCATCTCTATAAGATTAGAAGAAGTAGCTTCTATGAAAGATTTAATAATTTCCAAAACCATGGAGATCAACAGCTTTGTGACCTACAATACACAAGGATCATTTATCTTCCTGGTATTCCACACAGCAAAAAAACTATGAGTAAAAGAAATGATAAGAAACATGTTGCTTTTATAGAAAATAGTTTGAAAATTTTTTAAATATTCCATTTTAAAGTTCACAACCACGTTGTGATAAGGGATGTTATTAATCTTATTTTTCAGATAAGGACATTGGAAATCTCTAACTTGTAAGAGTTTTAACTGATTTCTTGCTTGTTTACAGGTGATGATTCAGAACAAAAACTCAGAGAAGTTTTCACTAATCCTGACATTTTAAAAGCTGCCTTTATTTTAATACAACTTTCTTCTGTCAATTCCTCTGTAAACCCTGACATCAGCTCGGCACTTCCAGTGACTCAGCATCATTCATTTCAATAAAAGCATGAGCAAAGTTTACCTGCAACAAAATGAATTCCCAGTTCCACTGCTGTTTGGAAGATCTCATCTTTTTTCGGTGACACTGATTGGATTTGAAGGAGATTCAATCCAGATGCCCTGGACAGTTTCTAATGTGAAGCAACCTCTATAGGACTAACAACCCAACAATGTCAAGAGTGGAAACTCAAGCCAGTGGTGTCACCCAAATACATTATCAAGTGCTAACTGTCTGCCTTCGTAATCAAGGCATCTATCTGCAGAACACGTCTCTCCAGTGAAAAATAGACATCGGATACGTCTGTTTCCAAGCTCTGAGGAAAACACTTCTAGCATGACACAGGTTTTTGTGGCTATATGGCAATGTCAGAGCCTGAAAACACAGATTTTCCTAAAGTAACTCCTTTCATAATATATATCATCATATTTTCTGTATCTTATGCTAAATAAGAAACTATTTGTTAAAGTATAAAATCAACTAAAATTATACCCTAGTACTCACTGTTAATTCATTTCAGACTCCTAACCAGAGCCAGGATTTATGAGTACAAAGTGAATTTATTTCAGAAGAAATGATGTAACTAAAAATAATTAGTGAAAGTTCTCTGGAATGTTCACATTTTATTGAGCAAATATTTTCCTTTTACTTGGATGATGTAGGCCTTTTAGGCTTGGTATTATCACCCTGGACCTTTAGGATCCCTGTGATTAACATTTAAAGTGTAAACAAGTATAAAACACTAACAAGAAGTGAATGGGAGTTCAGGATGCTCTGGAGCTGCCTTTAAACTAATGCAAATGCCCAAGGCCAGAGCAGTATTTTTTTACTCAAAAAGTAATGAGTATCAGGTTTGGTGAGTTCTGGAGACAATGACTATATGAGATATGACTGAGATATGACTATACCATATAAATACTAAGTAGTATCAGGAGTAAAATATTTTTATTAAACTGCAAGGTGACATATTTCACATATGTGAATTCAAATAAAAAATGTTTTTGTGAAACATGAGTGAAAAAATAAACTAAAAAAAAATCACCAGAATGCTTCTATGCCTCTGTTTCATATTAAATATTTTCAAGATATTTCCTTTACTTTGCATTCCTAAGAAATAGAAATCTAAAGGATTATAAGCTAAATTTGATAAAGGTTACAGTTTGTTTTAAATAAGTTTTCACAAACCTTCTTCCACAACTATATCAAGACCCTCCAGGCAATATCAGCATTTTCTCTGAAGGAAATGTGCCCTCACATGCTTCCTGACCTCTGGGTTACCAAACAGATCCTCACTTGAATTGCTTCAGAAAAGACCAGTAACATCAAGGACATAAAATCCCACTACACTCAAGCTGTGCCACAGAAAAGCGTCTCCAATCAAATAAGTGCACAAGGCACTGAGACAGAGTCACACGTGTACTGCCCACACCAAATTTTGTGTTGCTGAATTTAATTATTTGGGTAATAACAGTACCACTGATGATTATGTTAAATCATATTATGGTTAATATTGCCATTTAGACTTATAGTAACTGATCATCATCAAGAACTTACTTTATGAACTAGATGCTATTTTAAGGGTTCTATCGGTGAACTTGGATAACTGCCACAACAACCCCCGATGAAGACTGTGCTATTGGCATTCTCATTTTACAAAAGACAGAGCTGAGACAGAGAAAGCCCGTTCAGTGGCATTTTCTGGCAGTCTGAGCAGCTATGCTGTTTTACCTAGATCGTGGACCCAAGTTCTAAGGCGGGTCAGCAGTCTCAGGTCATTAGTGACTAGAGGGCCAAACTTTCCTCACTGTCCATGCAGTGAGGAAAAATAAAGAGAAGTATAACTTTTCAGAGGGCTACATAAATTGGGATTAACTTCTGCAAAACCATACAGTGTGTGTGTGTGTGGAGTAGGCACTAAAGAATTCATCACAGATAGGAAGAAAGGTGAGAAGACTGACTCGAAAATTTGTTTCCTAAAACTTCTGAGTACATTTTTAACCCTTTGGTTTTTCTTCTCTACACTAAACAAACATGTCACATTTCACTTTTATATGCACATGACTCTTTAAAATAAAAAGCAATACAGAATGATTCACTACCTGACCTGAAGTAGCCTTATGGAGAGCTCTAAAGGTAGAACAGATAATTCCCTTACGCTACTTATTCTGCATGGAAAGGCTTTTCCCTCTGTGCTCCAGAAAATCAGCTCCAAATCAAAAGTCTCACTTGGGAGGAGCTGCCCAAATTGAGGGGAAGAGGGCACAGGCCTCACGGGGCAGTGTGCATCTCTTCTGTTTGAGGATGACTTACCCGGTCAGTCTTCCCTTCTGTCTGAACACTGGTGTGGCTTCGAACCTCATGATCCTCTTCAAGATCAGAAACATCTTCCAGTTCTTCTGGAGTCTGGAAGAAGTGATACATTGCTGTAAGAATGGAGAATTCCATTTTAGCCATGTTGGGAAGGTGTCTGAATTACTTCCCAAGGATAATCAGAGCTAAGGTATGACACAGCAGTTCTACTCTGATACACCCAAGACAAGAAAGGTATAAGTCAGCACAAAAATTATGCACAAATGTTCATAGCTAGATTATTTATAATAGTGAAAAAGTGGATACCAGTCAAATATACACTACTGACGAAGGGGTAAACGGATATGGAACACCTACAGAATAGAATGTTACTTGGCCATTAAAAGGAACAACATATTGATACATGTTGCATCATCACTGTGCTAAATGAAAAAGATCAAGTCACAAAAGCACATATATCATAGGAGACATTGGTATGAAATATCTAAAACAGGAAAATCTACAGAAGCACAGATTTTATTTGTCCTGGGGTAAGGGAGGAACAGATAATAACTGCCAATGGGTAAGCACTTTCCCTTTGGAATGACAATAATAATAATTTAGAATTAGATATTGGTAATAGTCATGCAACTTTAACAATACATTAAAAATCATTGAGATTTATACTCTAAGATGATGAATTTTAAGGTGTATAAATTATAAACAATAATTTTGAAATGAAAAGAAAGTAACAGTGATCCAAAGGAAGGTTTTTACTCAGGCCCGTCGGAATTTGGTGATTGTCACAATTAAAGGCTCTCAGATGCTTTTGCAAAGTGCTTCCTGGTCTCTTTTCCTTCTCTGTCCTAGAGAGCTCATTGCTGAGCTGTCTACTTTGGAGGTAAGTGTGGATAGCTGCTCTCTCTTCACCACAGTATAACTCACATGTGCTTGTGAATGAGTGAAGCAAAATGATCAGGAATAGCAATAAAGACAGCTGTTGAGGAGAAAAACAAAGTAGATCTCTCTCTCTCTCTCTCTCTCTCTCTCTCTCTCTCTGTCTCTCTCACACAGACACACACACACACACACACACACACACACTCAGAACACTTGTTCTGACTACACATATCACAAACCTTCCATTTTCCACATTTTGAGACAAGATTAAAAATTTTTGTGTTGTTCATTTCAATTCAATGTATTCATTCTCTGGGTTTGATTTAAATAATAATTGAAAGATGTCTTACTTTTGCAAAAACAGATCAAATACTTGGTAAAAATCATCTAGTATTTGTGTTAGCCTACCAGAAGCAATTATATTTACTATGATTACTGTGCTACAGATTTCTACAGACAAACTCACAAAACCTTTATACCTCTCACCCTCTACGGAGGACACTTTTATATTTATTTCCACCAACTTCTATCAGATTTCAGTAGTTTCCCTCTCACCAAGGTCCTCAGTGTGCTGAGCATTTGTTATCTGTATGTTGATCCTTTGCCAGTTCTCTTGCCATAACAATGAGCAGAAATGATCAAAGGGCAATTTATTCCCTTTTCTTGTGTGTTAGAAGCATGACTTTACCAGTATGCAACTTTCAGAAAATCATTCATTATTCACCATCTTGCATATTCTTTTAACATATTCTAAACAAAACATGCAACTTCCTTTGTTGATTCATCATGAGACACTCTACCATATGAATAAATTTGGTTAATTAAATACCATTTATTGAATCCTGTCACTTGGATTGGAATATTCTGGTGCTGCTCCTGTGATCAGTTTCCTTTAAATGCCTGTTGTTTATTACTTAATTATGCATGATTATGTAATGGTGTACAGTTTGAACAAGTCAAGTGTTTTACTCAACCCCAAGCTGAAATAAGTCACCATAAACGCAGAGCAAATGTTCTGTTGGAAATGCCAAATGCACTTTTTAAAATTGAAATCTTTATTGGTACATTACATATACACATCATAATTGCACTCCACAATGGGTATTTGTACCAGTATAAGACACAACTTAATTCTCACTTTTTCCCATAGCCCTACCCACCCTGCCACTTTTATTACTGGTGATGCTGGAGAATGGGAAAGTGTACCAGTTACACACACATACTTCTGTGCTCTTCTTCATCTGTAACATGGCTCTAACAGCCGCCTTCCCTGATACCCAAATGGACCTCTTCTTTTCGTGGACATCATCAGTGGGAAAATGTTCAAAACACTTTACAGCCGCACTTCACACTTGGTAAGACAAGAGGGTGGGTGGTACCGTGACAATCAAAAGGTAAATGTGTATGCAGCAATTTAACCAAGTGGAAAGTAAGGCAGAGAGAAGAGTTCTCAACTCAGTTTGGGGGAGATATATTAACGTCTTCAGCACTAAAAACAATAAAAAGGGCAAAACATTTTTAAAAGGAGGACGAATGATGAGCTATCTTATGCAAGGTCCCCTTAAAAATGGAATTTTATTCAACTAGTGATTTTAAAAACCTGGAAGAAGTGTGTAGGGGGATCTGATAAAAATCATGAGAGATTAGCCGCCTCCAAGGGAAATGCTGTGCAGCAGAAATGCCCCCTATTATTCAATAATGTGAAGCTGAATTTTAATTTTAGCCTTCTAATGAGTGATTATGGGTCTTTGCAACTTTAGCTACCTCAGAAAAAAATGTGATAATATTACCACCGGATCTGAAAACTGCTGTAAGGCTTGATGCTACTTTACATTTTGAGTTTAACACACAGACACACCTGCAGTGCTAAGAAGGTTTATTTTTCTCTGCTTTTTTTTCCCTTTTCTCTAGTATCTATTCTTTATCCTATCAATAACCTATGTACTTTATAAAATTATAGGCAAATCTGCATGCTTCCATTTTAATGAAAATTTATTTTTCAACTGGGATTTACATAAGTTACCAAATACCCCTGTACACCAGATTCTTTAGACATTATTCTGGAGTGATACGATGCTAGCTAACTTTTTGTATTTGTTTAATTTTCATTATAAAATCTTATTCTGCTAAACAAGGTTTAATATATGGCCACATGTACTAACTCTTTTAAAATAAATAAATGTCTTTCTTTATTGACTTTTCTTTCATACATTAGGTTGAACTTATCTCCTAAACTTGCATCAACAAAGATTTATTCTGACACAAGTTCTCAAGGACAATAGAAATGACATGTGTTCATTACACCATGCTGTTTCTATTTTAACCAAAAAGAAAATGCCTTAGTTTTTTTTTTTTTTTTCCAAAATAGTACTGATAAAAATCAAGAAATAATCAATTACCTCTCATATCAGAATTCTGGAAAGCTATTTCACATTTTTCTATTTCAATTCTTTCTTATTATAAAATCTACCATAAGCACTCCCAAAGTGATCTGTAATATATGTACTTTCTTTGCCTGTGAAATAGTAAAACTATAATGATTTAGTGTTACTGAGAAGAAAAAATGAAATAATGGACTGGAACATTACTCAGTGACTAGAAAAGACCAGATTTTCAATATTGTTTTTGAGTACTATACATTATTATTATTTTCATATAATATCTTATTTTACACAAAAAGGGGCAAAACAGTGTAGCATTAGAAATATTTGCGTTGAGGGTTTTATATGAAAGCTAGATCAGCACGTGGTGTGTGTGTGTGTGTGTGTGTGTGTGTGTGTGTGTGTGTTACTCTATTTTTCTACCAGCCCTACTGAGAGGAACAAATGGCTGTACTTTAACTGAAAATTCAATTGTATGGACTTCATAAAGATTTAACATTAAAATCTGAATAAGTCTTGTGTCATCAAATATCATAGCCAGAAGAAAAATGAGAAGCCGGAAGAAGATGGAGGTGGACAGAGAGGAAAAGCCAGAGAGAAGGAAGATGAGCAGAAAAGATAGAGATAAAATGAAAGAAAATTAGGGCCGGGGATTTAGCTCAATGGTTCTGGCGCCTGTCTTGCAAGCGCAAGGACCCAGGTTCGATCCCCAGTAACCACATACCTATACTGGGTGTGGAGACTCACGCCCAGCAACAACCAGTACCACATACCACAGTGCCGGGCGTGGTGGCTCACGCCTGTAATCCCAGCACTCGGGAGGCAGAGGCAGGAGGATTGCTGTGATGAGTTTGAGGCTGAGCTCAGGGCCAGCCTAAACTCCAAAGCGAGACCCTGTCTCAAAAAAAAAAAAAAAAAAAAAAAAAAAAAAAAAAAAAAAAAAAAAAAAAAAAAAAAAAAAAAAAAAAAAAAAAAAAAAAAAAAAAAAAAAAAAAAAAAAAAAAAAAAAAAAAAAAAAAAAAAAAAA